>JAQFYZ010001282.1:0-25269 GCA_034695085.1 Cylindroiulus punctatus | reverse complement strand
ATAAGTCAGGGAAATTTACTTGGGTTGTCAGGGAAAGTCAGGGAAATGATTTTGTAAATTTGAGTATGAACCCTGGTTTTAACATCTACTGTATATACAGTGTATACAAAATAAAGTGAACAGCGTAAATATGCAATATGGTTAACATGTTATTCAACAAGGTCAACAATTTGTGTTGCAGTTACAACCATATTTAAAGCCAAAAATATGTTCCACAATTTTTTATATCGTAGACATGGATATTGAACTCTTCAAGGAATGCACACTTAAGAAAGTCATGCGTATAAATCATTTAAGATGTGTTATGACCAGTTTGGGGTAATTGATTTAGGAACAAGCAAGTTTGATTCAACAGCGCAATTCCCAGTGTTGTGTAAGACATGTTGAACACGGAAATGATGCATGAAATTCATGTAATTTCATGATTGTGTGGTAATTGCACTTCAATGGCAGAAAGAGCAATTTTTTCGTCTATAGTGTTTCATATGATAGTAGAAGATGTTGCAGTCGAAAGGTGCCTTAAGATTCAGCGTCTTCTCGCGGAAATAATTCACCAGTGTAATTTTCGACTGTTTACATTACTAATGGTTGTACAATTGCTTATAGCTTATTATTTATTAAATTTAACTGTGACATGCAATCGACCATTATTCCTTCAATATATACATGTACATGTACGTGAAAAACAAAGTCGTTCGATTAAACCCAGTGTCTCTTTCAACATCAATTCGATGCAGTAGCTCACCAATTTACCTATTTGCTTGTGGTGTTTTCGTGTTTTTATTCCCCATTTCGCCAAATTTTCACATTTCCAAATTTTCTTGTAGTTGAACAAAAATTGGCACCATAGATGCTGCTCTGATTCGATTCACATTAAATTCATTCATTGTTTCAAAGAGATTATGGAATAAAGAACGCAATATCAGGAATATAAAAAATGGTAAAGTTTGGTCGCCCTTCATTACCTAATGGTACATTGGGCAATGAAGACTACACTGATAAGTGGTTTTGGGTGATTAAGGACTTCGTGATGCATGCATGGTTTTAGTTAATGAAGAAGTTTGGGTAGCATCTACAATCAGACCAATTGTGTTCATGATTCATGTACTTATTTTTTTTCTTTAAACAGACAGCGACGCCTGGCTGGTGGTCAGCGGCTGTCAGCGATTACAGCCGCACTGCAGTACGAATCGGAAGGAGAAGAAGCGGCTCAGGAAGAGGAAGTTGCTGAGGAGGAGGAAGACGATGGGGACGCTGAGAGTGACACCAAAGACGTGAACAGCCCCCAGTGGCAGCTCTATGAATCTCTCTGTGAATATGCTTCACCACAGGGTTACCTGCTCTCGGAGCCCTTCATGCGTCTGCCTAGCCGAAGGTATGTTCTTGCATACCTTGAATTGAATTGAGACCTTGTAGCCTTGTCCACACTCAAGGGCAATGTTTTTGAAACTTTTTTCCACAAACATAGTGTCCACATTTGCCACTACACACTAAACGGAAAAAACTTCAAATGTTGAACCTTAAGGGTACAAATGTTTTGAAACTATTTTCACACCCTATGGGTACATATGTTCATCGCATGTGTACCCTTGACATGTGTTCCTAGGGGACATCCCTTTGGCTACATATATGATATATGGGGTGAAAATGTACATTTGTACCCCACAAAAATTGCATTTGTACTTTTACGGTTTACAGTGTATACATTGGAAACATCTAGCATCTTGTCTACCACTCCGCATAATATATGTAGGTCCACGTACAGGGACAAAATTCATTAACATTGCAACTACAGTATGTCAAAATACCTGATTCTATAATGACGGGTTCCCTCCGACCTGGAAATGTCAAGGAAGATTTGATTAATTTTTAATAGTCAGGGAAATTTAACAAATCTCTTGACGCAGAAGTCTAGATATAACGCACCGTAACACCAGCATGAATTAGATGGCCCCCAAATCTTAGGGAATTTTTATCAAGAAATTCCCCATTTTCACCATTGACATAATCTGTCAAGCAATCTTAAAAAATATCTTCTCTGACAAGAATTTGGAAATCTTTTCTTTTTATGCAAATTGTAAGACGAATAACCTAGATGACAAAGAAATTTTTTGATGATTTTTATGTCTCGGTATAATTTTTTATTCCAAATAATTCAAGCTATCAGTTGAAGCAAGCAATTCTGTGGAAGAGATCAATAATAAAATTATAAATTTGACAAAAAACTTCTCTAAATTTTAAAGTTTTTTATTAAATTCTGTGCTCTGTTGCTGGTTCCTTTTTAAAATTTGTGTTCACCTCATGTTCAGAAACATTGAACAACATTTATAGCATTTTTTACATTGTCATATGTCACATTTTCGCATTTTAATTGTCAGGGAATTTTTTTTACACGTGGAAAAGTTAGGGCTATATAGTAGAAATTACACCATAGACAATACATGTATGTCTGCCAACTCTTGTATACAAGTTACCTAGCTTTCACATACACGTTTACAAACAAAAATTCAAAACATGTCCATTTCTTCCAAAATGTTTCTTCAGAACTATATACTCACCCAACATAAGGAACCACGTTAAGGAAAATTGTTTCCAGAAGTCATGTTTCCTAATTGTGGGTCAGGCTTGTTACTTATATCGAAATTAAACATTTGAACCGATCAGGGACAGTCAAAAGCAAACTTACCAATAGCATAGTAGAAACAAGAAGTGATGGAACTGAAGGACAACCAGTCAGAGAGATGTGGCTTGTCGATTAGCGCTTCCATGCGTATTCAGTCGGTGACAGTTGGCACGTGGCACGTGATTGTACGCAACTATAGTCAAACCAAGAAGGGATGGAACTGGGTCAAATGTGCCGACCAATAGAGTCCAATCACGTGTTGGTGATTGAGCCCTATTGGTCGGCACATCGCCAGTGGAGCTGTATGCGAAATACTAGACTTAGTCAATCGCAAACTGGCGATTGGATTCTATTGGTCGGCGCTTTCAGCCCAGTTCCATCACTTCGTGGTGCTACTATAGTGATATTTGAAAATAAGAATTTGAGTTAAAATTTGTCTTCCAGTTTCATTTTTTTTTTTTTTTTTTTTGTCTCACAAAAAACTGCCCTTTTTTCGAAATTTGACGAAAAGTTTCTGGAAAACCTGGAAATTTCAGGGAAATTTGATTCATGATTTGTCCACTCACCCTGTTCAGACATTACATTTTTGGAGAGAGAAAAGTGCAGCTCCTGCGCGAGCACAAGCGCTACGTCAATGTTTCTAAGTTATTAAAAATTAGGAACTGTTAGTTTCACTGTTTTGAGTTGATGACTTGACGTGATCAGCCAGTTTTCATTATGCAAACTTAATTTCGCTGTTCGTTTGTAACTTGTAGGCTTTACCCGGATTATTACAAAGAAATCAAGCATCCCATCTCACTTTTGAATATCAGGACAAAAATTAAGGTAAGGCTTTCTTGACAGTTGCATAAATTTTGAGTTGCTGCTAAAATTTCCGACTAATCGTTTTAAATTTAATACGATTTATTAAATTTAATAATTAATTTAATTATTATAATTTTATTATATATAGTATATAATAATATATACAAAATATAAATATGTAATTATAATAAAAAATTAAATTCTTGAAATAAGGGATTATCCATAAAGGACGTCCCGGAATTTTCGAGGTTATTAGTACACATTCACCCATTTTCATATACTTCCCCAGTACCCATCCCCCATATGCCGGAAGTCCTTTAAGGATGGGTCCTGATTTTTTTCGAAATTGAATTATTTTCCTTATCTTATAATCTGTGCAGTCATTATGTTACTTCCTAAAAATTATCTCGCGAGTTTTTATAATCTAATTAGTATCTTATTTTTTAAACTAACGGGAAAATATATACAAGTGCCTAAAAACCTCATAATTTTGCTTCATCGATGCATCGATGTGCTTGAATATTAAATTGTATTGAGAATAAGTGTTACCGAGCTGTTATTGTAAGTTTGGAAGAGGTTGAATCATCATGTCTACATTTGCTTCTTCTCACAATTAGAGCGGAAGCTATACTGGAATAACCGATATGGTAGACGACTTGAATATCATGTTTGAGAACGCTAGATCCTATAATCGGGCAGATTCGAAAATATTTAAGGTAAGCTTTTTAATGTATTTTCAGGTGTATACAAATACATGTACACAGTATTGCAATTTTGTGCACATTTGGGTCAGGGACTGTGTTGTAGTATATTCAAAGTTGATAATGTTACCCGATATGATTTTCATTATTTTTAAGTATGGTTTCTTAGTACTTGTCTAGAAATCTTGATAAACATAGGACTATTTAGAGCCCATTATTTTTTATTTATTTATATAATTTGGATCACCTTAACTTTTCTTTAAAAATGTCAATTAATATCAGTAATCATTCTGTTTTTTTTGAAAACCAAATCCTAAATGGTGATTTTAACCCACATTTTTCAATGATGTGACGCTTTTTGAAGGTAAATTTGAAATATCTGGAAATATCATAAAATTTTTGCCGACATGGTACTTACAATATAAGCATAAATTACTAAAGGTTTTCTTTTTTTTAATGAATTGTCTAAGAAATGAAATGAACATTTGCTCATATCCTTAGCCATATTGTTAATTTATAAGAAATTAAAAAGAGCCACGTTATCTGGAAAACGCGAATACATTATGGAATTTGATTTGATCTGGAAAAGTCAGGGAATAATCAGGGAATTTCAACTAAAGAGGCAGTTTGAGGGAACGTGGAAGGAAATGTGTTTGTCTGCGTTTGATCTGCAACATAAATAATACTTAAAATCCATCATGTTTGCTTGCATTTTTAAAAAACAAATTTCGCCAGTAGCATTCTTGGAAAGTATTTTTTTAGTGAAATGTGGACAGAAATCCAGTTTTGCTTCAGGTTTAAGCCCTATTTCGGGAAACATTTTTAAAAAAATGGCATGTCATGTTCCCTTTATATGTATGTCACAACATTTATACAATTATTAGGAAAATGCATATTAGAAATTATTATTTCTGACAGATCTTTGAACACGTTCGCCAACAGCGTTTTTTTTAACAATTACAGTAAAATCAAGCAAATTTTTAATTCAAAAAGTTTAATTCAAAAAGTTCCACTGTTTTCCATAAAATGTAGGCATTACCTATTGTCTCTTTAAAAATTGGTACTTAAATATTCTCATCGATTAGGGGGCACTTAAGAAATTGAAGTTATATGCTCTAAAATAGGGCAGTACATCCACAAATGTTAGGGAAATTAGATGATAATTATGTATGGAAGTAGTAATATAAAACTTGTTTTAATGTATTATACAGTACATTATCTTTAATCTATAGCAGATATGTTGATAATTAAAAAGATCAGGGAAATTTACAGAAATATGGCTGCGAAATCAGGGCAATATCAGTAAAATACAAGATTTTAAATGTGTGGTCACCTTGTCAGCCAATCTGAAAATTTTATCTTGCTTTATTCTCACCTTCTCTCGTTAACTTTTAGGATGCTGGGAAACTGCAAAAATTCATGCAAACTTCTGCAACAGAGTTGATCAACTTGGAAAAGGTAGCCTCATTTTTCTTTCTCTTTGGTTTTTTTTTACTCAATCTCATTCGTTTCAACGTACACCCCTACCTCTTTATACGGCCGCTCGTTATATGGCCTTTCGTTATAACGGCCTTCTGTTTTTTTGCTGTGTGTCGTTTTACAGCCATACATTTTTCGCTGTAATGGTCCTATAAATGACATACTATACATGCAAAGGAAAGGGTTGTATACAATTTTTACGAAAAGTTACATCAAATTGCATGTATGGTGTTGCATGTGTAATCTTGTGATTAAAATGGTATATTTTGCTTTTTATTTTATCTGCAAACTCACTGTATTACATGGGTTTGTATGCATAAACATGATTCGATATACATCTTTTCGCTTCACCAGCCTACTTTCCAGGAACCTATCGTGGCCGTATAACGTGGTATGGGTGTATTTGGTTTCCCGACTTTGATTTGTTCGATGCAGCTGTTGAGGCGATGTCCAAATCTTATCTCGAGCAAAACAAAGCTTGAATTTTTTTACTTCATCAGTTACAAAATCTAGCCAAACATATGCTCGACAGATGAGTTTTAAGGGTTCACTTCTGTTTAGAAATGCAAATAGCATGGGACAATTTCTGACCCATTTTTTTGCAAAAAGGTCTTCTGGAGTTCGAAAAGTGCATTTGTCCTATTCTATTAAATATTATGAAGGAACGATGTTTTCAACAAAAAGCAAGGACTCAATCTTAATTTTAGAGCAGTTTTTTATTTATTTGTAATTTTTATAACACATTTTAATGTAATTCCTTCAATCCTTCAAGTGTTTTATATTTTTCAAATCATGATAATGGTAGTCTCATAGGCAATTTTTGTTTATTTTTTATTTATTTTTTCATTATTAATATTTTTTTGAACATGACCTGAACATGAACATGAGGGGAGGGGAATTAAATAAAAGGGAAAAGACACAAGTGAGATGCATCCTCATTTGAAATTCATATCGTTTTCTTAATGCTTCGTTTTTTTAATAATGCCCCTGAAAGAGAGCTTCTGAACCACCAAAAGAAACTCCTACCAAGGGATCTGAAGTGAGTACCATATGATAGCCGCATGTCCATGCTGAACCTACTGTAGATTAGTTTTTTTCAGGCATGTATCTACATACTAACAGCATTTGTCAAATGCGAGCTTGGAGCATATGTGTAATTTACATTATTGCGGGACACATTTCTCAGTGACGCGAGCCTCACTGTTTGGAAAACCTCTTTAATTATTTAAAATCAAGGTGGCAAACAAGTCCTAAAAAGTTCTGAAAAATATAGAAGTCCTGGAACTTTTGGTAATAAAGTTTGCTCATTTCAAAACGAGAAGCTCAGGATGATATCCTACAGATTAAAGAAGAAAATCCTTCGTTTTTGCCTTTTATTGTTTTGGAAAAAAATTCACCTATGGCGTTCTCCGACGAATAACCAACCTGCTATGCATTTCATAAAAATTCGTTAATGTTCATAAATGAACTTTCTCCTTAATTAATATTCCAAAATGTTTTCTACAAAATTGTATCATTGTTATCAAAGTCCAAAAAAAATCAATTATTTCCAGTGGCATTGTGCTTTACTCATATTGCAAGGAAATGTTTTGAAATGTGTTGAAATATTGAAATGTGATCTATCATATTGTTTTCAACAAAATAAATCAACACCTAAATATTTCCCATCTCAGGAGCGCTGATCAATTATGCAAAAGGGGTGGTGGTCCGAAAAAATTAGGAAACTGAAATGTCACATCATGTGAAAAGATGGGAAATATATCAGAAATGTTGATGTGAAGAAATGTGTAAAATTGTGCACGAATTGGCCACATTCCTGATTTACATGCATGGTGTTTTCTTTTTGAAGAAAATTCTAAATTAGCTATTCATTTTACCCTAAAAAAGCCAAGTATTACTCAAAAAAAATTCTAAATTCTTCTCTTTACTGTCAGAATTTGGAATTGGTTTGCCACCTTCTGTTAACCGAAGGTAGACAACCTTGCATGCTGCAGACATTTGTGACATCGACCTATCACCGCATTGTCACTATAGTAAATGCTCGGTGTTTTCTAGGCGAATGAGAGCGAAGATGATGAAAACTCCAACGACAAGTCGTACAAGCGGCGAGGACGAAGGCCTCTCAACGTTGAGGAGCGCAAGAAAACTCCATGCCGAAAAGGCGATGCTGAAGTGGCCATGAAGAAACGGATGAAGATTTTGTATCGCTCCATTTCCGAATATGCGGTGAGTTTGTCTGAAGCAAAATTGCTGGCCACCATGCACGGCTGATTCAAATTCTAAACACATCTTTCTGATCAGGACGAGGCTGGCCGGCCGCTAATAACGTTTTTCATGGAGAAACCTTCCAAGAAGAACTACCCGGATTACTACCAAGTTATTGCGGAACCTATCGATATGAAGGCCATCATTTCGAATATCCGTAACGACAAGGTAAACAGTCATTATAGATTATTCTGCTCTTATAGAGTCGTTGTCAGGAAAGTTTAGAAAAATTTCACCAAAATCTATTATTTTCTATATGACCAGCCCATCCGTTAGATGGGCAAGGTCCTCTAGACTCAGCTGGGCGCATTACAATATTTTTACAATATTTATATTATTTATACAATATTTTTTATAAATTTAAAATGAACTTTGGTAATTACATATATGTGTAAGTTTTATTTTTTGGCATCAAGGAACATATTCATGCCCAAATTGATAGTTGAAAAACGCAAAATGCGCCGGCACCTCAAAACGGCCGCCGGCAATTTTATATGACGTCAATATTCTCCATCCATTGTGATAACATGGGCGCATTCCCTACGCACCTGCAGCGATAAACGATTTTTCCAACTTTTTCCATTACATTTACCGTGTGATGCGAAACCGAGACGTCATCTGATCACAGTCCGACTACTGTTTCAAAATTTCGCCGTTTTTGTGATTTTTCAACTACAAATTACGAGAAGACTCGTCGTGTGGAAAACGACTGCAATTTAATACTATGGTGATATTATTTCTAAATAAATTTTCTTGACGCATTTTAGGAATTTGCGAAATTACAATAGCCACAGCTGGGCTATACTAGCGAACGACAGGTTTCCCGATTTTTAAAAAAAAAAATACACATCACATTTCACCGTGTGATTCCAAAACGTTACGTCATCAACATGTCCGGACTGCTGAAAATTCAAGGAAATTCCTTATGAGGAATCATAACATCTTGAATTTTGTAAAGAAATTACCACGGTAGTTTCCAAAAAATTTTGCTGCAGCGTTCCTTTTCATTGAAATTTTTGGCCACAATTTTTTTAAAGAAAAGTTTGTTGAAGTCCATCAATATTCATGACGCCTGTTTGCAAATGCATATTTTTCTATGTATGAGAATGTCCTTTTTGCAGAACTTATTTTTAAGTCAGGGGAATTTACTTAGGCTGGACAGAGATTTTGAAGATTTTATTATGAACACTGCCTTTATAGTAGTCACTCCAGAAGGATTTTTAAGCCGCTCACATATGAAAAGATTTACAAAAATAAAACTTATTTTTAAATAAAAAAAATTGAAATGTTTTCAAAAACATTTGAATGGCATCAAAAATGTATGGAGTGCAGGAAAGGGTATGAACCACAAAAGTTATTAATATTTATTAGGCGTGTTAGAAAAACGAAGCTAGATTTATGAATGGATTTGCATGCATGGAAATATTATAAATGTGTATGTAACATGCAGCGTTTTTGTAGAAATACATTTACATTTCAGTAGATTTTTCAAAGCTTTCCTTCACAGCTCGTAAGCTTGCAGTGATTACCTGGCTGTGTGTTGAAGGGGCAGCTACATCAGAATCGATTTTTTAAGGTAGTTAAGGTTAGGCTCAAGAAGTTCAAAAAAGAAAAAAATGTTTACTTTCTACATGTAGGACATATGTCAGGACAAGCAGAGTTGATATACAAAGACATACAAAGTGCACATTAGGAGTAGGAACTGTGCTGGACGAATGGATTTTCTACATTCCTCAAAACTTTTATGTTACAGTACGAAAGTGAGGAGGCATTGATTAGCGATTTTCATCTCATGTTCCGGAATTGCCGTCAGTATAACGAGGAAAACTCCCAGATTTATCATGATGCGGTAACTCTGGAAAAAGTTCTCATGGACAAAGTGCAGGAACTGTCATCAGATTCCCCGAAGTTGAAAATAATTGCGAGAAAGTAAGCATTTTGTGGTTCAGACCACACACTGGTTGAAACTACAATTAAAATTGAGATACCTGTAAAGTGTTCATTTTATAATTTTTTCAATAGCACATATTCCTAAATTTGCTACATTCTTGTAGTATTTCCTGAATTTGCATGTCTTTTTAAACGAGTTTTGTTTCTTGCAGGTCGAAAGTAAAAGCGTCTCCTCAAATGACTCAGCGTCTACGAACTCTGTTTGACAATATAAAGGATTATAATGACAAAGGAAGAAAGCTTTCGCCAATATTTCAGAAGTTGCCATCAAGAGCGGTATGTCGTTTTGTGTTGCTACAACCGTCAAATTCTTCTCCAATACAAAGCCAGTGTTTACTAGTCGAGCAGGTTTAATATCATGCTGGTTTTTTTTTTTAAGGAATATCCTGACTACTACGAGGTGATTAAGAAACCCATTGACCTGACGAAAATACACGCCCGATTGAACAGTGGCCATTATGAGAATCTCGAAGACATGCTTTCGGATTTTGTGCAAATGTTCGACAACGCTTGCAAGTACAACGAGCCGGATTCACAGATCTACAAGGTAGATGCCGTTTTAATCATGATAAACCTTGAGAGGGAAGCCTATGATGTTGTTTCGTATTTCGTTCGGGTGTATTTTTGGTTTGAAAAAATTAATATCGAAAACAAATTGTAAGAAAACTTATATCATTAATAAACCCATCCTTGACTCAAACGAAAATTAAGCTTTTCAAAGGGTTTTTCTTGCACCTAAGGAAAACCCTTTCAAAATGACATGGGTCTAGCTTTTATCATTTTGATCCTGGCGTTGGTGAGTTAGTGAGTGAGGACAATTGATGCATTGACATGGGAAAGCATGCAAGTCACAAAAATCAAAATTCAAAACATTCGTGCATGAAGAATTTGAGAGGATATCTCCTTCAATATATAAGTGGTTGGAAGATAGATTGCTGTAGTCCTTAAATGCTAAGGCGGACCAACAAAATTCTTGTTCATATCGTCACTTGTGGGATTAATGGGAATACTCATAAAGGTGTTTGCAACTATTTTCATAGATAAGTGCAAAAATGACTTAATTCTTAGGGTACCTAATAATTTTGTCCAAGTCAGTAAGAAGTGCCCCCTAACATTTTCTCAAAAGAGCAAATATGGTAAAACTGATCGTTGTACTGCAGCAAGGCATGAACGAAATTGCCAGGGGTGCCTCTGATTCAACCCATTCCATCATGGTCATTCGAAATCTATCTCGTAAACTACTAAAGTTAGAGCAATAGTTCCAATCCCATATGAAAAAGTTTCTGTTGGATTTTGCACATTCTGCAGAACATTTTATGCACAATTTTTGCAGAAAATTGTGCAGAATTCTGCATAGATTTGGTCCCTTTTCCTGCAGAAATATGCGTTTTTCCTGATGACATATGCTTCTACATGCTCAGAAAAAAAGATTTGTGCATGTTAAAATTTAAAAAAAAAAGATAAAATAGAGTTTCCCCAGTAAAACACATTTGAATATTTCCGAGTCATTGTCTCATCTTGAGTTCGGTTCTCCAATTGTCAGTTCCACCAGATTCTGCAGGGAATTATTACGCGGTGATACCCATTCCAATCCCAAAATCACTGGCATACAGCATTCTTAGAATCGGTCCTCTGGAAGGTGACTACAACTGCCATGCTGCAGAGCATCGAACTTGTCATACCAAACATTCACACCAACGTTTGGAAGTACTAAATGAACCATTTTCTGACTAATGTCGTGCTCTTCTACAACTTTCAAATTGAAACAATTGTTCTAACTTTACCTGCTTATGGGAAGTTTCATTTTGAATGGTCTTGATGGAACGGTTCAAAGTCACGTCAATTGACACTTCTGACACCTCGTTAATTCCTCGCTATGGTGTAATTATGATTTGTTACCAGATCTGTGCTTATACAAAAGTTGCACTCCTTTCTAACTCACATTGTATACGATTATGCAATATAATATATATTCTCGTTGTTTTATGTGTTAGGATGCCCTTACTTTACAACGTGTTGCTCTGCAGTCAAAAATGGAACTGAGCGAAGATGACGACGGCAGCATACCCGATGTGAAGCCTTTAGTCCAGGAACTTCTTACTTCGCTGTTCACTTACGTGTACAATCACGAGGTATGGCATACTACTGTTTTTGTTATAACATTTTATGTTGGCCCAGATGTTTCACTGAACTTTCTCCTGTGTCGCGTTAGGACGAGGAGGGCCGTTGTTACAGTGACTCGCTGGCTGAGCTGTCAGAGTCGAGAGCCGCTGCCGACCAAGATGCTACTAGGTAAGAGCAGTGTCTGTTTCATTTTGGTTAACAGTGCCAGGATTGGCGAGATTTCTGACATTAGGTTTGCTATCAGTATACAAAATTACCACACAAAATATAATTTAATCCACTTTGTACTGGGTGACCACAGAACCTGGATAGCAGGGAAATCAGGGAAATATGAAGGTATCAAAGTTATCTGGAAAAGACCGTTTTTCAGGAAAAATCAGGAAATTTTGGAATTGGGTGGACTATTCCTTGTGATTACAATTGTTTATTGTATACATAAGCTTCGTGTCTGTTTCATTGCTGAATCACATTTTGCGTTACGATATGCAAAATGTTGTCGAATGGTAACTTTGGGGGACGTTCAACTATTATGTTAACATATTATTTCACGGTTGTCAAGACCCTTCCTGATACTATTTCAGCATTTGGCATGTTTGCCAGATCCTCCTTCTTAATGATGAGGTCATCATTGAACGAAAAAAACTGTCGAATCAGTCGTCAAAATGAACAGAGATGATGAACTTGGCCCCAACAAGTAACATTGACTTGATTGGTATAAAATAAACGCTGTGGAAAAGTTTTTTGTGAAACTGCATCGAGAATGATGGATTTTAACCCAAAATCATATGAGGACTCGTCCTTTGGTGATGACATAATCCTCTTGGTGGTGTCTAAAAAATCACGAAAGTGCGATGAAAAATGAGGCAAATTTAAGGTGACTTTGCCAACAAATTAGTGAAATATCAGGGAAATTAAAAATTGTGGTCACTCTGATGCACTTCATTTTTTTTATGACCAAGAGTTACATGTAGCTTTTGAGCACACTTACAGAAATTCTGTTCGTTTCAATTTTCAGGCTCCTTACACTCGACATGATCAAGAGAAACCTCGATAAGGTACTATCAGTTGAAGTTCTACTCTAAAACACTTAACACCAACAGCAATTCATTTCATTCACTGTTTGCAATTAATTCGCCTTTAAGGGTCGCTATCGTCGTCTGGATGCCTTTCAGGACGATGTCTTTGAAGTACTCGAAACTGCTAGGCGCATTTCCAGGACGGACTCACAGGTTAAGCGCAGATTCAGACTTTAGGTCCTCTGGTATGTTATTTGAAATGAATTCAATTTAAAAAAAAAAACTTTCTCCGCTGCCAGGTCTTTGAAGATTCGGTCGAGCTGCATTCCTACTTTATTAAAATGCGAGAAGAGCTGTGCAGAAACGGGGAGATTCTATCATCGCCGGCGCAGAGGTACACGGAACGGGAGATGCTGGCTGGCGTGGAAAGCCTGAGAGCTGAGAAGCTGCCGTTGGAGAAAAGCGACGACGAAAAAGATAAGGACCAGGACAACAGAGCGGAGAAGGTAATCCTGGTGAGGCAATCGATAATGGAAGCAGTGAATGAATGCGTGCTTTTTACTTCAACTTCACTTTTTGCAATTGGTGCTACAATGTTATTGAGAAACTGCTGTTTTATCTTTTCTCTGGCAGGAGCATCGCAGTTCCCAGAATAATTCCGACAGCGTTCATTATCGGGAGCAGACTTATCATGTCGGGGATTTTGTGTACATCGAACCCAGGTACACAATGTCATAGTGACGCTGGTGTTTTCGTTATGGGATTCTGTCTTCATCGCGATTTTGTCTCATTTTGCAGGGAAAAGGGTCTCGAAGCACACATCATTCACATCGAGAAGTTGTGGAAGGATGAGCAAGGCGAGCAGTGGTTGTACGGTTGCTGGTTTTACCGGCCCAACGAAACGTTCCACCTTGCCACGCGCAAATTTCTGGAGAAGGTAAGTTTGAGCCATCAATCACCATTATGAGCATTTTCAGCGCTTATTTTCGACGCCAGAGCATCACATTAACAGAAGCACACACACGCACAAACACAAACACACTCCGAGTCACATTTTCGGTGTCACAGCATCATAGATACGTACATGCACATATAGATTGGGGGTATTATACAGGGTGATTCATATAAAGCTCATGATTATCTTTCGTCCATTGCTTGAATAGGAATACGCCGAAATGTTTCATTTATCTATCAAGTGATGCGGGATGTCTTGGCGTTTTGACTGCATGTCACATAGGAGCATTAGGCGTTTGTGAACAGATGGCGCAGTTGGATTTGCAACATGAAGTGTTCATTGTGATTGTTGTTCGATCGTGTCAAGCGCCAGGCGCCATTATTGCTTTGTCGTTGTCAGACAAGCTACTTGACCTCACCAGACTTTTTCCTATGGGGTTATCTATAGGGAGGAGTCTACGCTACATGTCCTCGGACTTTAATTGGACGATCTGAAGGAGAATATTACACGCGAAATCAATGGTATTGAGAATGCAATGCTCCAGCGAATTGCCAGAAACAATGAACGACGTGTTCAGCTATGCCTATAGTCGTCCCGGCAAAAAAACGGAAAAATGGCGTCGTTCAGACCAATAGGATGCAATTTCCTCTTTGCGATTCGTCTATCCTGTAACATATATCGAGCATGGCAGCCATTTTCTTTTTACCGCTGAAACTCCTGAAATAGTACATCGACAAGCTGAATCTCTGATGGCCTGTACAAATTTCCTAGATTTTTTGCCGAGACGACTGTAGAGGTGGACGGAGGTCATTTTCAGCACAACCTTTAATGGCAAAGTAATCTCCAAGATATTCTTTACATATAACACACAGTAACACGTTACTTGTATCCTTCTTGTCCAAGTAAACATAAAAGGAAAATCATGAGCTTTATATGAATCACCCTGTATATACAGTAAAACTTCGATTAACCGTCAGGATCGGGACTGGGACCGTGACGGTTATTCGAATGGAGTATAGACTGATAACATACAACCTTAAATAACCCCCATCCATTGCATATGAACGAATTATAAAAGATGCCCATTTACAAACTGGAAATACACTGTACATACAGTACATACATACAATGCGTACAGTACATGTACAGTATGTGTGTACATACTAATAACTATTAATAACGGACTGACGGTTAAAAGAGTGATAGTTAATCGAAGTTTACTGTATCGTAATGGACGTTTTGATTTAAATTGCAGGAGGTTTTCAAAAGTGATAACTACAACAATGCTCCAATGAACCAAGTGCTGGGAAAGTGTTACGTCATGTTTGTGAAGGACTACTTTAAATACATGCCAGAGGTAAGTTTGAAGTAGTGTTATGCTTTTTGTTATGGGAATTTTGTAATAATGACAAGTATTGATTTCAAATTTGAGATGTTGATCCAAACCAAAAATAATGAAAGGCTTTGGTATCAATATTTTTTATGATGTATCAACATCATAAAACTGTATGTTTCTATGATAAATATATTGATTTCAACACAGTCTTACCTGATTTTTGGTTTAAGGGCGACTAAAATCATCGTATGTTTTCTTTTTTCTTTTCTTTTCTAAACCAATCTATTCTAAAAATGTCGAATGTGACGCTTTGACAATAAGTAAATACTTACTCATACGTTTTGTGTACTGATAATTTCTAGTTTTCAAGAAAAAAACACCTACAGCAGTAGTTATGACACTGTATCATGAGTACCCATGTAGCACACCGACCAAAAAAAGACGTCGTAGGACGTCCTTTTTTGGTCGGTTTTTCAAAAAGACGTCATCACGTCGGAAAGTGACGTCTTTTTTTCGTCCTTTTTTCGTAAAAAAGGACGTATTTTAAATTACGTCCATTTTTGGTACCTAATACCATAAAAAGTGACCACTTCAAAAAAACGTAAATTTTCGTGATTTTTGAAAAAAAAATTTTAACACTCACTGTTGATGCTTGAACACATAAAATGCATTCACATTGCAATTTCGTCGATATTTGCATGAATATCAGAAATCCAAAACTCTCATCCCGTCTGTCCGGAATACGACAAAAAAGTACGTCCATCCGACGATTGAAAAATATTATAATATTTTTCAATTTTTTTTAAAAGTTTTTTAAAATGCTTACCTTCATTTAAAAGTAACAACATTTCCCGTCAGTTTCCTTTACTACTAACATTCTGCTACTAACATTTTCTTTAACCTCATATTTATGGTGGTTATTTTTAACCATTCGCCTTCAGCATTTAATAAGCTTAGATTTGTTTATTTTCCGAAAAGAATTAATATTTCAGAGAATTAAATTTTGGAACAAATTACAATACCATTATTATGATTTTTATGCTAATTTTTAAATTTTTTCTAAGTGCATGTATTACCCAATCATATTTATTACATAATGGTTTGTAAAATTTATTATGCGGTTGTGAATTCCATAATCGATAAGAAAGGCATCTAATGAACTGGGTAATCATAACTGTTCAAGTCTTGGAATTTATATAAATATCCAAAAGCCAGTAGACGCCCTGAATTATTGAGATGTGGAGTTGTGTTTTGAAGTATGCATTCTATAATATTAGTTGTCAACGTGATTTAAATAATGTTTTTATAAAAGGGGAAAAGTACAGTTTTTGGTCTAACGGTCTATTCAGGCCGATCATTGGTGTCGGTTTAATTTTGGTAACACCAAATTCTTGTGGACATTTCTCCCAACACTGTAATTATTTGATCGTATATTTCTTGTTCGTTTCATCAGGGTCTTCTGGAAAAGGATGTCTACGTGTGTGAATCTCGTTATTCAGCAAAGGCTAAAGCATTCAAAAAGATCAAGGTATGGCCAGTACTATTTAAAACTTCTTTACATGTTGCATCTGAAGCTGGAACCACATACTGTATCCGCACATGTGCGGAAAATGCGAGTGATGCGAGAAAAACCAATTTTGTTTTGGTGTGGGTCCAGCTCGGCGGATATGATGGATATGCAAAAATTTCTTAGTTCAGATTATTGGCTGCAGAAGAGCTGGTTGTCGACTGAGAGCCCGCTAACATTAATCTTTCTTAATAACAAGATCTGGCCACCTCCTGCACAACATGTGCGCATTGTTCCACGCGATGCTTCACTCATCCAGACACGTGTGCCATCGATTTTCAAGGACCGCACAGACAAGCACAAGGAAGATAATATGGACCAGGATGATTTCACCATCAAGACCACGGAGAAAGAAAAACCTGTGAGTTTGCCGAACTGTGGGGGAAAGCCCACCTTTATCATACTCTTAGCGACTAATTTTATTTCTAATGTTCTGCTATTAATGCAAAACGTGTGTATCAACTCTACTGCAGATTTTGTGTTGAAATGAAAAACAGCTTTTCGGTCTGGAACTGGCATTATACTGAAGTATAGCTGGATACTGTGTTGTTCATGGAGTTTTTTATGCTTAATTGCGAGTGCATGTGCTTTTGATCTACAGACAAAGCCGTATACAAAAGCTTTTAAAAATGTACACATTTCTTATAACGGTGTGATATCCATAGAGTCAATTTTTGCCATTAACCAAAAATACAACTTGACTTGACAATACAACTTGAAAAAACCTCTTAGTCACTGTTTACATTCCAGAACGTGTTGGCGACTGACATTGCAGCGGAAGAGAACATCTCATATTATGAACAATTCAACATTCCTACGGGTCGCTACAAACTGGGTTGGTGGAAATGGTTTTTTTTTTATAATTACACCGAGGTAGACTGCAGGTGTTTCATTACCTGATGTTGTGAAACAAATTAACTGCAAATTGGTGCTGTGATGTTTGTATAACTGATGGTAGGACGAGAACAATACTATTTTCCTCATTTCATCATTCATCATTAATTAGATTACTTGCTTGTATGCTAGGTGACTGCGTTTACGTGCGCTCTGAAAATGGCCGTCAGCTAATTGCCCGAATTGACAAAATGTGGGAAGATAAAAGGTGAGAAGTGTTAGCCATTTACTGTTTGTCAATAAGAATTTCGAAAGTACTTCAATGCTTTGAAGTTTTCAAATGCTATTCAGAAATATTTCTTTCAAATGTTGTAATTGTAACAACGTAGGCGATGTTTCCCCTGAAGGGCCTAAATTATTCCATTTAGTTTTTTGCACATCTGTTTAACAAAAATTTGATAAAAATGTCTGTGGTGCTGTTTTAAAACAAAATTCGTCTACGACATTAGCATCTTATCAGTATGTTTGAACGTTGCTTTTAAGAAATACATAAAAATACATTATTCGGGAATTAGTTTAAAAAAATTACCATAATTTAAATTTTTCATTTTCTAATATATTTTCATGAAAAAAAACCACGTAAAATCCATCTGTCATTATTACTATTTCTGGAAATATTATGGAAAATGTACTTAAAAATCATTATTTCTGGTTGTTTTTCAAAACTATGTTGCAAATTCATCAACGGCGTTGCTCGCAGTACAGTAATATTTCTGCAAATTTCCTCAGGGAATGTCTAGAAAAAAACTTGCCGCAATAATCATTTTGCTGAAGTGCACTGTGAAAAGTACATTAAAACATAAATACGTAAACATTAAGGTGAGGGAAAATATAAAGGGAAACCTGGGAAAGCGTGTATTTTTTATTTTGCCAATATGGTGGGCACCCGCTCTCCGGTCTTTCAATTTCGATTGTTTTTACAGCTCAGGATCATTCTTTCACGGGCCATGGTTTGTGACGCCACAGGAGATCACGCATCCACCCACGCGACTTTTCCACAAACAAGAGGTTTTTCTAAGTTCCATCGAGGACACAAACCCGCTGCTGAGCATCACCGGGCGATGCCATGTCATGGAGCTGAAGGACTATGTTAGATGTAAATATGCGATTTGTTATTGTGATTTGAAATTTTTGAATAATCGATGCTAAATATGTCTTCACGTTTGACAAGGCCGGCCAACTGAAATTCCTGAACAGGATGTGTATGTTTGCGAGTCACGATATTTGGAGGCTGAACGGCAAATCCGGAAGTTGACCAAAGGCCTTTTGGTGGGTATCTGCCGTGTGGCAATTTCTCTTTGTTTCGTTAAGGCCTCTGTGATAATGCGTTGTTTAATTTTTGGATTCATTTCAGAAATTTCAGCTGTCCCCATGTGTCACTGAGGACGAAATTTATTTTTTCAAGAAGCCCATATCGACCCAGAAGGTAGATCAACCTGAGAACTTTGAGAATGCTCACCGTCCCTTAATTGTTTTGGTTCAGTTTTCCAAATGTGGCAAGCAATTTTATTGGTTTTGGAATGCCGATGTTGTCGCTTGTTTTGTGGCAATCAGTCAGCATTCTGATGCTCGAGAGAGCTGCAAAGCATTTCACGGAGCTTGTCGTTGCGGTTGTTCTATCGTGGTTTCCGATCGCACTCTGACTGTCATTAGATCTCATGCACCACTCGGATTTAATCTTTTTATTTCTTACCACCTTATCAATGAAGATTTTTGTGCCGTTTAATTTGCAGACTGAACATGGCAGTGGTTCGCAAGTTCAAATAGCCAAAATGAAGCCGCAAACTAGTTCAGTGAGTACCTATGACATGTGACATTTTCAGGCAGTTTCGTTCTGACACTACTAACACGTTGCAAATGTGTAGGCTGCACTTTTTACTACCATTGACATTGCGACTTGTTAAGTAACCATACTCGTCTCTCAGTTCAGTATACATTTCTCTATTATAAATAACAGATTCTTTGGGAATAGGTCTAAGTTGACCTTACTTATAATATCATGCTCATAACGCATATTGCTTATGTGATAGTTAATAGGATTTCGCAAAACAAGGAGTGTGAAAACATGTGACTACTACTTCTACAGTATCCTCAAAACATCTTGTTGATGTACTGTAGAATATGCTTTTTCCCTAGCATCCATAAACACAATACGTGATTTTCTTCTAATGGCTTGTGGGCTTGCAGTGATTGTTTGCGCTCAAATGCAGCCCATTGAAGAAATTATATTTTTAGACTAGTTTAGGTTAATATAGGTTAAAATACATGCACACGAAAAGGGGGAAGCTCAACGAACATAAAAGGATGAATTCCGGCAAATATGACATATGTCATTCTTGTCTTCTCGCAGTAGGAAGATACCTAGTTTATTTAAAGTTGATTTTCATTAGTCATAAATATTAGCAAAAAACAAACTGTGTTGGAAAACCTGTAAAGCCAGAGGTGGAGTATTTGATTCTAGATTTGTTCAGACACCATATATCAGGACTGTTCTGCCAGAGTATGGGCATCGAAAATTTATGGAATAGATATGATAGTGTAACATTCAAAATTGGCCAGTAATAATTTCATATTTAAAGTTGTTTCCACTCCGATGAATGAGTGTGTTTATGAGAATTATTAGACCCAGACTGCTACCTGCGGTAAGTGAACATCTGTTGAAATGCCCAACAAAAATCACTTCATAGCATGGTGCACGTGCTTTCTGAAGGGTTTATTTGCTAATTCACAGACCTAATTCCCTTGCTTTTGTTTGCTCATATTAACACATCCTCTTAGAATGAGTGTTGATGCATATTAAAGGCCTGCATGTAACATCTTTGAATGCTCGATGCTGGCATAAACCCTTTTACTGTTTTTTTCCCCATTTCATTAATCTCCTATGCAACTCGTTAACTAAAATGTACTTTGTAGAGGCCATCAAACATTGCAATTTACTTTGCAGGAATCCTCTATGCAACTCGTTAACTAAAATGTACTCTGTAGATGCCATCAAACATTGCAATTTTCTTTGCAGGAACCATCCCCGCTGCTGCTAAAGGTCTCCGACGTGGAAATGGAGGATTCGAATGATGGTCAAGCTGCTTCAGTTGGATCCAGCGAGCCAGCCACCCCAAATCCAAGTACCTCGGTCAAAAAGGTAAAGTGTTTCTTCTTAAGCTAGGTTGAAAAGTGTCCATAAAGGTGCAAATGTAGCTGTTTTGAATCTTTATCACGAAAATATGAGCACAATGTGACAAACATTTACGAAGAAAAGGTATAACTCATTTTGAATCGTTTATCATTATCCTCATGTCCCCAAATATTGTAAAAACTAGGGACGCATATCTACTAGACAAGCAGGGATGAAATATACACATTTTGTGCACATTTAATGATACAGCGAAGATATCATTGTTTGAAATGAATGCAACAAGGTGCAACCCCGCAAAGCAGCCCCCTGGTAATGGTTTAGAATTTGGCAATTTAATTACCCTTAAAATGAATTCTTAGGACAAAGGTTACCTGACTATTTGGTTGCCCACGGTCCATCACCAATGAAGCAATTATCACATTCAATTTATATTAAGTCGTCAAGGCAGAAATGGCCCTCCACAGTTAATCTAGTTTGCTCTGTATACGCTGTAAAAGCTCACACTAGATTTCAAAAAATGGACAATTATTTCAAGATACCTGTATTAAGAAAATTAAATAAATACATGTACAACTAGATGTCCTATAACAACTAGAGGCAGCTTCTTCTGGGTTTATGCATTTAGTTTATTTTGCGATATCGTACATGTACTTATGAAGTGCAATACTTTTGGACTAATTATTGACGGAACAAGACCACAGTAAACGATAATTTACTCGTTTTGAAGCCTCCGTGCCTTATCCCCTGCTGTACGTAGTAAACCGAAGTACAGTTCATAAGCATTTTACCTTTTATTTTACAGAAACCCTTGCGCCGTATAGTTACAGGATACATTTTGTATGCTGGGGAAACCAGGAAAGCCATTATCATGCGTAATCCGGATGCTACCTTTGGTGATATCAGCAGAATGGTGGGGACTGAAGTAAGTTTCGGTCGGACTATCGTAATTTAGCGAGTTGTAAACCCCGCAACTGTAATAGTGGGTGTCATGTTTTTCAAAACTTGACTTTTGAATAAACCACAAAGACTCAAAATTAAGCTTGAAAATTCAGAAGCATTTGTTCAAAATGTTAAAGGATTCCAAAAATTAAATTAAATATCCTTGATGGATCTTCTAATTTCCAGTGGCGAGGTTTGCCGGCTGAACTGAAAGCAGATTACGAAGAGAGAGCGCAGAAGTTGAACGAGGAAACTGCATCGCATCAGCCGGTGCTGATTGATCCTTCACAACTGACGCCACTTCCTGAAAACACCGTGTTCGAGTGCCAATGGGAAAAGTGTGATTTCCAGTTTGAAGATCAGCAGGATTTAGCTGAACATTTAATAGGGGAAGCATCGGGCCATGTTCACTCTAAGCTGTGTACGTATGCCTCCTATCTTCTAGGATGACCAACAACAAATGCAATATTATTTAAATGGGATATATGTATTTATTGCCCTACACACTCACTTGTTCTGGCAGTAAAGTTATCATCATTGAAATTGAATTTCCTTACACTACTGTCTTCCGCACAGCTCCAAACCAACTCTTAAACTCTATGAAGGTGGCAGTTGTGTTGGTTTGACACTGTGCAGAAGAAAACCTAGTTTTAATGGTGATAACATTACTCAGGGTCCCCCCAGCTCTGGTAAACCTGGAAAAGTCAGGGAAGATTAATTTATTTAGAAAATGACTGGGAAATTAAGCCAATATTAAGACAGAAGTCAGAAAATGACTCACATCATCTGCATTTATTTTTGAAACCTGGAAAAGTCAGGGAAGTTGAAAACTGAATTTTTGGAGGTACCCTGTAAATACTACCAGAACACGTGAGTGTGTTGGGCCATAAAACGAAGGACAGTGCGAGAAAATTATGGCTGGAGGCGACTTTGAACGTCTTCTCTATGCTGCCTCTAATCCTCTATGGGAAGTTTAACATCCTGTGCCAATACTTTTTGGTGGCAAAAAAAATCGATTTTGTTTTGAAATCTTTGCTGGTCTTGCCTTCGACTTATACGACGCAGGATGGTTTTTGGGGTTATTTTATATGGAAAAAAGTGTGTCTAACATGCTGTGAAATACTGTCAAATATGTAAACATAATACAGGTACAATTATAACTGTACTCCTTTTAATTTACCCATGATCCACGGCTTTCATGTTGGGTCAATACTTTTTTTGATATGGTAAACTAAACACAGTTTGACATTCTGATGTCTAAATGTGACAGATGCATGAAAAGGGTGTTTTAAATTGTTCGAAATTCGGTAGAAAGTGTCAGGAAAATCTGGAAAAGTCAGGGAAATAGGATTGTAGATTCTACTAGTCACCCTGTTCTACTTTGGTAGGTTATTGAATTCCCAACATTCTCAAAAATTGGCGATTCGTTTATTTCTAGCCGATAACAACGATTTCCAATGCTTGTGGAACAACTGTGCGAGGGTCAAGAAAAACATGGCGTACGTATATGTTCATATCTTTATCATGAAGCAGCCACTGAAAAACTGACAGCTGACCTGCATTCTTGGCTGAATTTCAGACCCTTTCAAAACATCCAGCGCCTGGTTCGCCACTGCCGCGAGGTGCACATCATTAAGTCCACCGGGAGGATGATCCCCCCGAGCGAACGTGGAAAGTACGTATAAGATTGGCCAATCGAAACAGAATATTTCAGATGTCAAACTCAAATCTTGAAAAGTGTGATGACCTGCGATCTTCATCGTTTCAGAAACTACGTCCCCTCTCGTCGGAACCAGCCTGGAAGCCGACCGCAGACACCTGGTGTGCATTCAGGTTTGATTTCCAAAACTGCACGTTTTTTAGAATGCTTTTTTGTTTTTAATTCGAATGGCATACTTCTATTCAGTTGCATTTATTCTTAACCTTTTGCCCAGTAACGTTCCGCACTCGAGTGCCGGATTATGTGATTTTACTTTCAATTTTTGTGTGGTTTTATGAGCTGCTGAGCGCCTGATGCATGAGCATGCTTTTTCAGTTCAAGGTTATCCAGTTCCACGATTTCCCCACCAGCCGAGTTTGCCTAATTTATCCAGCCCGCCTGCGCCGCTAGGAGCGATCCCGCGACCTCAGTATAGTACACCAGGTTGGTTATGTCAAAAGCTTGTTTCCGCTATTATCTTTTGTACAAATGATTCATGTGATATGCTAAAGTTAACTGGGGTGTGAGAAAGCCAATATTCTTGGTTGCCTCCATTGTCCAAACTGAATAGGAAAGACGCATGATTCGCCATTTGCAAGAATATTCATATTCAGGGTTCATACGCACAAGGAAAGTCAGGGAAGAGCAAAATGGTCAGTGAGAGTCAGGGAAAACGACGTTTTTTTGCTGTAAAATCTGGGAAAGTCAGGGAAAATAAGTTTTTTCAACAAAATAAAATTCAAAAATAAATTACATTCCAAAAAATACCCAAAAAATAATTTTTTACATGTTTAATAATTATTTTGAGATTTCTGCTGACCATTTCCAAAAGTTGATATTAATAAACATTATATTTTTCTCATGAGCAGGTTTAAAAAATTTTTCTACAGGATTTATAAGTCAGGGAAATTTACTTGGATTGTCAGGGAAAGTCAGGGAAATGATTTTGTAAATTTTAGTATGAACCCTGATATTACCAATCGCGGTGGTTACGTCCATCAGTCAAACCGGACGCAACCATGTGATTGGTGAAAAATTCGGCTAGGCATTTTCAGTAGGTTTATTGTGTGATTTAAGTCCGATACAAATTTTTTTTTGTGGTAATGTCGATTGTTGTCATCATGGGGAAGGATGAATTTGGAAAATGATGAGAACTACAGATAGTCGGAATCGCCGACTAGTTTTGCCCCACCCTGTACCTTACTACGAGAGGTCTTATGAGACCTTATGAGGTTTTATGAGAGGTCTACCCTACCGCTGGTGACTATTGAATTGCATCGCATTCCTTACCATGGCGTCATTTCTTCAACGTCACCAGGTGATGATGGCTCCATCCCCATCTGCCAATGATGTGAATGGTTATCATGTTTAAGAATGTTTGGTTGGATATGCATGCATGGATATGGTGACGTCACCAATAACTAAAGGCCGTTGTAGCGAAGCATTTATAGCTGTAAAACAAAACAAAGCCTTAAGGCAAAAAAGCCGTTTTAGCGAAAGGCTATGGTGTATATGGGAAAATGTGACTTACACCATTAACCATTTCACCCCTTCATATGTCGAGTGATGCACAATATTATTGGTTGTTGTTTCAAACTTGCATATTTGTTGGCACAAGTAACTTTATTCCTCAAAAAACAAACAACTATGAGAGTTTTAATAACTGTTTCTAACATACGGTGTTAGCTTACTAAGCTTAGAGCTATTCCTATTGAAAAACATTCTGCAGAATTCTGCATACTCTGCAGAAAATTCTTTGCAGAATTCTCTGCAGAACTCTGCAG
>JAQFYZ010001281.1:0-25278 GCA_034695085.1 Cylindroiulus punctatus | reverse complement strand
AGTCAGACAGTTAGGCAAATTGAGCTGAAGTCAGACAGTTAGGCAAATTGAGCTGAAGTCAGACAGTTAGGCAAATTGAGCTGAAGTCAGACAGTTAGGCAAATTAAGCTGAAATCAGACAGTTAGGCAAATTGAGCTGAAGTCAGACAGTTAGGCAAATTGAGCTGAAGTCAGACAGTCAGACATTATTGAGAAAATGCAAAACAATCAGCCACAATTTTTTAAAGATCAGAAAATACAGCTATTATAGAAAAATCAGGCAAAGTCAGGCAAAATATGTTGATATTATGTTAAAATCAGCAAGACAGTTTTGAAACATCAGTGGCAACCCATTGTGGTTATGACAGGAGTGTTTTTCGAAATTTTAACCTGTGTGCATCATGATCCTAACTGCAGGAATATTTGCAACACAAACGAAACATTTTCTGTCCTGATAATTCCATCGTCTAAATCTGCTCTTAAATGTTTTTAGTCGACTCTCCGCCCTCGATGATACGACAGCCGCCACCAGACATGATGCTGTTCCAGGTGGTCACTGGTCAGGACGAGAAGGAGAAACCCTTCATTTTGGAATGCGAAGCCACTGGCAACCCAGAGCCTAGGTACAAGTGGACCAAGAGTGGCAGGGAATTTCAGTTCCAGTCTTACGATAACAGGATCTCGCAGCAGCCCGGCAGGGGCACGCTCGTGGTAACCAACCCTCGGCCGGAGGACGAAGGCTACTACCAGTGCCAGGCTAGCAACGAGTATGGCACGTCGATATCTAACGGCGTTTTCGTCCGGCGGTCTGGTAAGCCCCCAAAACATAATTATGATTACAGGGATCCTTCAGACCTGGAAAACCTGGAAATGTCAGGGAAGATTAATTTATTTTAACAAAGTCAGGAAAATGTAACAAATTTCTTGACGCAGAAGTCAAGAAATGGCGTAGCCTAGCCTGAATTGGATGCCACAAAGTCTTAACGGCTTCATTCAGGGGAATTCAGGGACTTCCCCATTTTCACCGTTGACACAATCTGTCAAATAACAGCCAAATTTCAAAAATACCTTCTCTGACAAGGATTTGGAAACCTTTGCTTTTTTCTGCCGATTGTAAGATAAATAACCTGACAAAGAAAACTTAATGATTTTGATGTCTCTGGTAATTTTTTTTATTTCTATTAACTAAAGCTATCAATTGAACCAAGCAATTCTTGGAAGCGATCAATAATGAACTATAAATTTGAAAAACCTAATCTAAATTTGAAGTTTTTTGTTAAAATGGGCACTATTGCTGGTTTCTTATTAAGTTTTTTGTTCACCTCATGTTTATAGTGAACAATGAACAATAAATATAGCATTTTTTACATTTGCAGTAAGTTATATCTTCGCATATATTTTCAGGCAAATTTTTTTTTAAGCCTGGAAAAGTCAGGGAAGTTGAAAATTAAATTTCGTGGGGACCCTGGATTAGTTTTTAACCCAGAACTTCAGTTTACTGTACACTCAATTTTATTATGTTTCTCAGATTTGGGATCCTTTCCTGACGAGCCCCCCAAGGAGGTAGTGGTCAATGAAGGCCAGCCGCTCACTCTACCTTGCAGCCCACCCACTGGCTTCCCGAAGCCAAACATCTTCTGGATCATCCAGAGCCACTCGGGCGCTCTGCGAAGCATCAACAACTCCCGCATCACGGTGGACCCTGAAGGGTACCTGCACTTCTCCAATGTCACCATCTTGGACAGTTACACTGATGCCAACTACGCCTGCAGTGCCTCCCTCGTCTTCCGCAACGAGTACAAACTGGGCAACAAAGTGAAGCTGACTGTCACCTCCTCTGGAAGTAAGTTATGAAATATGAATTCCGTATGAAATTTATTTTTGAAGCTGATGTAACATCGGCACTGTTTTGATGTTTCGGTCAGACGAGTTAAAATACTGATAACTTACTGTCTTTAAATCCGACTTTCAGGTAGTTCAAGAGTGTCGAAACACCCTCCACTTGAGCAGTATCGTTCACCCCCGAACATCGTCGCCAGGAGGGGCGAGACCCAGGACATCCACTGCATATTCGGCGGAACGTGAGTACATCAGTTTTATATCATTGAGGGTTCCCAAAACCAGGAAAGTCAGGGAATTTCTCAAATTAGCCATGGGATTTTTCTGACCAAAACATGCCATGAGTTTATCAATCCATGCTTTAAATTATGAAAAACTGATTAGTGCAATATTTAACTTGAAAACACTCCAAGTAGCTTTGTTGGGCTAATCCATTCAGAAATTTAGCACCAAACTGGTACAGCATTGGAATTTATCTGAAATGTGGGCTAATCCATTCAGAAATTTAGCACCAAACTGGTACAGCATTGGAATTTATCTGAAATGCAAATACATATACGGTATCTCTCCTCTAGATTTCTTGTACATACAACTTCTGAGTATTTGCTGAAAAGCTTTTTAAATGTAGCCATGAAAATAAAAACGTGCAATTCTTCAAATGTCAATGGACGGACCTAACACAAATTGGGATATTTAAAAAAAAATTGCAAGTCACATTATTGATGATGGGTCATTGCCAAATCTGTTCAGGAAAGATTAGTTAGCCTACTTTTCCAACCAAATTTCAATTCAAGTTACAAAGTTTATTCAAATGTTTAAAAGCCTTTTTTATTTTCCCAGTTTGTTTTCGTTCTTAAAATTAGTTGATTTTGTGTATAATATATACACAAAATCAACGCCTGAAAAAGCCTTTCGATATGCGAAATGGCGCAATAAATAATTTTGCAAGAAGCTGATCGAGTCAATAAGTTACATAGTTATTGTTGAATTAGGTTTTTTCCCGTTTTCCTAGAAATAAATATCTTTGCAATGTAAAAATTAGGTGTAAGAATGAAGTGTTGATTTTTCATGGCCATGGAAAAATTCATAAAGGTCCTGAAAAAACCTGGGTAGTCAGGAAACTTCATTCTCAAACATTGTGTGAACCCTGTCATTGCTGCTGCTTTTCGAGTTACTGTCTGACAGTGGTTTTTTGCCTTTGTTAGGCCCTTGCCGGAGATTCGGTGGCGCAAGAAGAACGAGCGACTGGACACGAATCGCTACAACGTCATCAACTACGGAAAGACGCTGAGGTTGAAGAACGTCGATTTCCAGGACACGGGCGTCTACGAGTGCACGGCCAGCAATGGGGTGGGATCGGCGCAGTCTTGGGCCATTTCCATAAAAGTGCAGTGTGAGTCACCAGTATCTTTCAAAGTTCTGTCTGTTTTTTAACTTGAAAAAGATAACATTCAAAATAAACTGTTCGCGTAATTAATTTAATTTGTGTTTCAATTTACAATCTTTATTATTTTGATTGCAGCTACCCCGTACTGGAACAAGGCCCCTAATAACACCAATGCCGCCGAGGAGGAAACTGTCCGCTTTGAGTGCGAGGCGTCTGGGGAGCCCGAACCTTCCATACAGTGGTTTGTCAACGGCAAGGAGCTGAGCAGTAAGTATTGCTGGTCATCCGGATTGCCATCCAAAAGGTTCGGCTCTTAAATAAACTTTTTTACTTGTAGGAGTAACACCAGCAAACCCACGGCGAAAGTTGATCAGTCCAACGGTGATGGTTATCGAGAATTTGGACAAGCGGGACACTGCTGTTTATCAGTGCAACGCTTCCAACACCCTTGGATATGCCTTCAGGGATTTCTACCTTAATGTGCTTTGTAAGTTTAACACTTAAGACAGTTTTTGTCACGTAATATGGGAATGCACCTTATAATGTTAGTTTTAATGGCGTTTAAGTCTGCTTTTCTACTGCTCCGAGACCACTCGAAAGTGTTTGTGACCTCAGCAGAATAGGGAAATTTCACATTTTTTTTTGCATGGGTTTAAAATGAAGTTTGGTACTTACATGTGTAAAGAAATTTTTTTCTTCTACAAACGATTGTTGAAAAACGGAAAATGCGTTTGTGAAATTTCCCTATTCCTTGCGACTTTACCAAAAAAAAAAAAAAAAAAAAATGCACCTCAGCAGGGGCAAAAAAAGCAAAAGCTTGATGATTGTGCCTATTTACGCCAAAGGAAACATTGGAACATTGTGTTGATGTTACTTGTTCCAGTAAATGTTCCTGTGTGTTTGACTTTGCGTGGTCATCGCAAAAGTCGGGGAGAGTCATTCTGGTCAAGAAATTTTGTTTGACGAAATTGATTTTTGATATACTTGTTCTGAAAGTTCTTCCTACGGTGCTTGTAAAACCTGGCAAGTCAGGGAATTTCTTTTGTATAAAATTTGCAAAATCTTTAGTAACTGCCACTATGTTTCGGTGTACGATTAAATCAACTTAAATCTGGTGCGTTCGGAGCGTTTTGTCCAATCGAAGAACGGCAGCTGTTTTTAAATTTACGCGCTGTTCCAGCGTTCCTCCCAAAATACAATGTTCGAGAAATAAATATAATTGGAATGTGATAATGCGATGTATAGGATAACAAGGAGAGGTTTTTGTGTTTTTGGTCATGGATAAATTCAAAAGTCCATGGAAAAACCTGGATAGTCAGGGAATTTCATTGTATAAAATGTGGGAACCTTAAAGATACAGTATGTTGGAATGGTTTCTGTTTCCAGAAACAGATTGCAAATGGCGCCACTGTTGCAAAAAATCCACTGCAATCCATCAGCACATCCATGGAACCTTCATACGAATATTTAACTTCCTTGAAATGACGCTTGCAACTGACATAGTTAATTAATTTAATGGATTTCACTTTCCATTTCAGCCTTGGCTCCGGAAATCACGGAGCCGCCCGAAGCGCTCTACGAGACCGTGGACGGTTTCTTCATCACGCTACGCTGCCGCGTGTTCGGTGCACCGCAGCCAGAGGTGAAGTGGCTCCAGGGTGGCAAAGAACTGACCGGGGGCCGATACGTGGTGCAGCCCAACGGCGATTTGGAGATACGCACGGCCATGTTCACGGACGCAGGCCACTACAAGTGCATCGCCACCAACAAGCTGGGCACGGCGGAGTCGGACGACAGCGTGGGCCACCTGGAGGTTCGGGAGCGGACCCGCATCACGGCCCAGCCGCAGGATTACGAGGTGGAGGCCGGCAAGCCAGCCACGTTCCGTTGCAGTGCCGTGGAGGACAAGAACCTCGACCTGTCCATAGAGTGGATGGCAAACGAGCAGCTGATTGACTTCGATGGGGACCCGAGGATGTACCGCGGAGCTGATAAGGCGCTCACCATCTCCAAGACCACGGAATTGGACTCTGGCGTGTACACGTGCATTGCCAAGACGAGGCTGGACAACGTTACGGCATCTGCCACCTTGATCGTGCAAGGTAATGCTAAATTATTTCAATCCTCCCACGAATACTCTAACAGGGTTCTCCCAGACCTGGAAAACTCAGGGAAGATTGCTTTATTTAAAACAGTCCAGGAAACTTAACAAATCGCGACACAAATCAAACTTTAGCAAGCAAATCTGTGGATGAGATCAATGATGAAATTGTAAATTTGAAAAAAACTTATCTAAATTTTTTTATTTAAATAATCTAAAGTTTTTTGTTATGTCTTGAAAAGTTAGGGAAAGGTCAGTTAAGATTGCTTTATTTAAATAAATCAAGGAAATTTAACAAATCTCGACACAGAAATCAAACTCAAGCAAGCCAATCTGTGGATGAGATCAATGTAGAAATTGTGAATTTAAAAAACTCTTAATCTAAATTTGAAGTTTTTTTTAAAAAAATGTGTCCTCGATGTGAACAATGACAAGTATATATAGCATTTTTTTTAAATTGGCATATGTAAGTCATATTATCCCATTTTTCAGAGAATTTTTTTTAATCCTGGAAAAGTCAGGGAAGTGGAAAATTTAATTTCTGGGGGAACTCTGAGATTATATTTGATTATTCAGTTAGTGAATTAATATACATTTGAAAAGCCCTCACAACCCACCCCCTTGGAAGCTCTGATTGCTGCCCTAAAATCAATCCTTAAATCCAAAAAATTCATTAATCCGTCTGTTATCCTTGCTTTCTTGCAGATAAGCCAAATCCTCCGCGACTAGTTGGCGTCGAGTGTCGCCAAAAGACGGCCAGCGTCGAGTGGCAGCCCTTGGGTGATAATCGAGCCCCCATCCTGGCATTCGTCATCCAGTACAACACCAGCTTCAAGCCCGACAAGTGGGTCCGCTATTACCCCGACGTCCCAGCCTCCGAACTGAAGTTCGAAGTGTCGCTCAGCCCCTGGGCCAACTACTCGTTCCGTGTCATTGCCCGCAACAAGGTCGGCATGAGCTTGCCCAGCACGCACTCCTTGCCATGCGAGACGCCCCCGGACGTGCCCAACAACAACCCGGAGAAGGTGCAAGGACAGGGCACCAGGCCAAACAATCTGGTCATCTCGTGGACGGTGAGTGTTGGCTTTTCTGCACTATTGAAGAGTGGCTACTTTTAGGAAAGTCAGGAAAATAGTATCTGAGTGTTAAGGGAAATTGGGATAACTTACCTTTTTTTTAAAAAAAAATCATAGTATTTCCTGGCTAAAGAAAGGGCTACCTCTTAAATTCATAACAAGTGTAAAAATACCCTAGTTCCACCATTCATATTGATTGTTGATGGAAATTGCTTTATAAGCTTGAATTGTGGAACAGAGGAAGCATTCCAAAGGAGTCTCACGGCCTTTGCAACTTGTGAAATTAATAACTAAAAGGGTTGATGCAAATGATTTTTTGGGTTTCGAACACGTGACAGTTGATGTGGAACTCTGGTGGGCTTGGTACTTAATAGTTATACTTGTACATCACGGGTGGTAGTACTTGACAATTTCGCAATTTCGCCACAAAATTTGATTTCGCATGAGGAACTGGGCATTCCCGATATCGTCGCAGATCATATCGGAAGCCATCGCATTAGTCGATCATGCTATGCTATCCTGTGGCTGCATGACTGCAGGCTAGGTGTTGGCCTCGTTGCAGGTATCACCCATTGAACACTTGTGATGGGCTACAAGTAAACTTGAAGCGCTTCTCTCCCAATTGTTTACCAATTTTATGTTTCTAAGTTGCACCAAACATCAATTTAAATGTAGCCGAAGCTCGGAAGACCATTTGTGTGAACTCTTTGTTTAGTAGATGGCATTTTTGAAAAAAATTATGTCTGAGTGAACACTGCAAATTGTCCACTAAATATTGAGACCCACTCTTGATTTAACATTACCGCAGCTACTGAGATGTATCAAAATAATAATGAGCCCCGATGCACCAACTTCACACTATGAAATTCAATGCTCTGAACCCCTGTATTCAGCGACGAGTTTTGTCTGGTCAGCTACTAAAATATTGATGAATTACCTAATTTAATTAGTCTTGCAACTATCCACCTTTTAACCACCCAGCACCTTGGCCTTGTAACAGTCTGCAAAATTCTGTACAGTCTGCATAGATTTGGTTCTTTTTTCTACAGAAAATATTCTGCAGAAATATGCGTTTTATCTGCAGAACTTGAAAAACTTGAAAAAAAGTTGTGCTTCTGACATGTTAAGTGGGTAAAAACTGAAAAAAAAAATATTGATGAAAATTGTTCTGCATACAATATGTGATAATTCGAATTACATGTACATGTAACATTAGTTGTATTTCCCAATTACGGTGCATGTATGTACAATACAATACTTCCTTTTTTTAAAGGTTTTACTATTCCCTTCAATTTGTATGTCCAGATGTAATTTTTTCTGCAGAAAATGTGCAGAAAATTTCTGCATAAAAAAATTATTTTTTGCAAAATTATTTAGGGTAAATTTTTTTCTGCAGGATTCTGCAGGGAAATTTCGCATAGGATGTGTTTTGAAGTCGTAAACTATTACCACTTTAATCGAACAATCGAAGTTTTTATGTTCAGCCGAATAATGCCACAAAGTTTCTTTGACATAGTCATGTCAGCACAACCTTATGTGATGTTGGCATGCAAAAAACTAGCAACAATGGCTCTTCTAAAAGAGTAGGATAGATGCATAGAAAATGTTGTGTTTTTCCGAGGTGTCCACATTATTCACACACTTACAGCCATAGACATGGAAACTTTTTACGATTAAGCTGATTTTGCGTTGCAGCTCATGCCCCGGATCGAGCACAACGGTCCTGGCTTCTTCTATCAAGTGTATTGGAAGCGCAGTAACACCAACATGGATTGGCAGATTCACAAGATAGCCAACTGGGAGCAGACGGAGCTCGTCATCAATGATCAGCCCACATTCCAGCAGTACACCATCAAGGTGGAAGCCCACAATTCCAAGGGCCAGGCCGATGTAGCCGCCGTCGAAGTGACGGGATACTCAGGAGAGGATGGTAGGTCCTGTGAACGCGTTTCACTCTGGCGAAGCTGGGTATGGTTTTTTTTTCTGACCATTTTCACTTTCCATTCCAGTTCCACTGCAGAAGCCTGGCAGGCTCTCCATCGTCAAGATCATCGATGCAAACACGGCCAGGCTGCGGTGGGAGGGCGTCCGCGGTGAATCCGTCAGAGGTCACTTTAAGGGCTACAAGATTCAGACGTGGACGAGGGAAGAAGGGCCACAGCGCATGCGAGAGGAACTCGTGTGGTCGAACGTCACGGAGTCGGACGTAGGAATATTCGTACCGTTTGCGCAGAACTTTGTCCAGGTTCTGGTGTACAACAGCCGCTACGACGGACCCACCAGTGACGTGCTCAGCTTCAACACACCGGAGGGAAAACCCGGACCAGTGGCGTCGCTTGAGGCCGTACCAATGGGCTCGAGCGCCCTCAGGCTCTCTTGGAAGAGGCCCCTCGAACCTAATGGCAGGCTCACGGGATACCGAATATATTATCAAAAAGGTAAGCCCTAACAGTCCGATCATGTTAGTAGGTAAAATGTCGGCTATCCTACTTTTTTTTTTTGCTGTTTTCCACAATACCGGCTGTGACACTTGTACCGCTTTGAATATTGTCAGACTTGATTCGTAGGTCTTGTTGCACAAATTTATATTTTGCTGTTGGTCGTTTAAAACATCAAGTCTTCGATTCTTTTGATTCAAAAAAGCTCGATGTACGATATGAGCATAATTTGCCCGTTCGGTAAACAAATAGTTAAAAAACTGCCTCAAAAAATTTTTTTGTTAAGTTTTATGCAATTTTATATAAGGTGATATTTACATAAGCATACAGGCGAGCAAGATTTTCAATAACTGGAGATGGCTAAAATTGTTAATTTTGGCGGATGTTGGCGATTATGCTAACTATTTTTTGTAATTGATGTTTTTAAATTTCAAGTCTTCAATTATTTTGCTTCAAAATACAGCTTGATGTACAGTGCTGGACTAGAATTATAAGTTCACTAGAAAAACTAAATGTATTAGAGTACCATTAGAGCAACATAAATGAAACAAGAACAACATAATCAGGCTCGCATTGGAACAATGTTTACCAAAAATTATCCATTTTTATAGAATATTTGCATAGATAACCCCAAAAATGTCGAAATGTACGTGGACACAATTATAAGTTCACAATGTTTGAAAGCGAAAAGAGCATTGCAAATCATAAATGAAAACAATTAATACTTAGTGTAGCCACCGTGACTAACTATAACTTCGAAAATACAGTTAGGCATTGAATCAACTAATGAAAGAATGGTATCATCTGCAATCTTTTACCGCAAAGTGCCAATTGCTGTTTTCAGTTCATTTATATTTGAAAATTGTCGTCCATCTTTACAAACACGTTGGGCAAGAAGCCCCCACAGGTTTTCAATTGGGTTTAAGGCTGGTGATTGAGCTGGCCATAGGAAAACCTCAATATTATGCTCGTTGAAACATGCTTTTGTGAATCTTGAGGTGGGGCAAGGGGCATTATCATGCTGGAACTTGAAATTTTCTCCTCCCAGAATTTCACCATATGCAGAGAGTTGATCCTCTAAGATAGCAGTATAGACTTCAGAGTTCATTCTTGAGCCAACAAGCATGATATCAGTCTTTATTTGCAAAGAAAAATCTGCCCATACCATGACTGATCCACCACCCATCTGTCTGCTCATTTGCACATCTCCAGATTTTCTAATATCATGCCAATAGTGTTGACATCCATCTGGGCCATCCAAATTAACCTGCTTTTCATCTGAAAAAATGACAGAGTGCCATTCATATGTCCACGACATGGTTTTCTTTGCCATGGCTAAATGTGCATCCTTGTGCTTTTGCGTGAGTGGTGGTTTTCTTTTCAACTTAGCATATCTCAGCATTGGTTCTTTGTGCAGAACACGTGTAACAGTATGCCGTGAGCAGGACAGACCCAATGATTGTTTATATTGTTTGCTGATAGCCGTGCATGGGCTGCAAGTGAGCAAATCTGTGTTTTGGTTCTGGTTGACAAACAACTTCCTCTCCCAGGACATTTTCTGGTGTCTCCATTAATACTGCATTTGATAACATTTGCAACTGCACATTGTGAACGTCCAATTTGTGCAACTTTTGGGAATTTTCACTACCGTGCAACATCTAAATTTCTCGAATTTCATGTTCACTGAGTTCAAAACCACAAGGCATCGTACACTGTAGCTGCTGGACATGTACATTGTATTTCTTTGGCAAAAGCTGTTTGAAATTTGTAGGCAAGCCATTGATATGTCTTATTGATGCTTGACACATCATTGCATGTGCATGTTTGGAATGTGGCACTGACCAATTGTTGTGAACTTATAATTCTGTCCATGTACATTTCGACATTTTTGGGGTTATCTCTGAAAATATTTTAAAAAAATGGATAATGTTTGGTGAACATCGGTCCAATGTGAGCCTGATTATGTTGTTTTTGTTTCATTTATGTTGCTCAAATGGTACTTGAATACATTTAGTTTTTCTAGTGAACTTATAATTCTGTCCAGCACTGTATATGCCTTATTGCCACGACCATGTTAGTAATCAACTGGATGCATCTCATCAGAACTGGACAACCATCTAGAAATATGCTATGGTTATCTCATTCTGATAGGATGCATCCTACCAGAAGCTCAAAAATCAATTCCACTGTCTCAAACGTCTAGTTGTACAAATGGCACCAATTACAAATATTTGTTGAGAATGTTCTTACCTGTGTTGTGGTTTGTTAGCAACTTGTCGTTTGTCCTACATGTCTGCCATAAAACTTTATGAGAGCTACTTGCAATTTAACTTCCACTGACCGACTAGAAATAAGTTAGGCAGACACATCGTATTTTTGTACCTAGGTATCCTTGTCAAGAAATTTTGCCAACAAATGGCATATCCAAGATGCCGTGATTTTAACATTTAGAAATTCATTCTCATCTTTGTGGCAGTGCTGTAAAAAGGCATTATCCACAAAATATGTGCAGGCCTAGCCACCTTTTCTTGTTAATGTGGTTAAATCATGGCCACGATACTGTGACAAACGTTCTTGACAAGGGTACACATATCCTCGCGTTACAGATAAAAAGGGTCTCATTAAACGATGTGATTAGTTGTGTGGATGTTAACATCCAAAATCCTCTAGTAAATGTCAAAATGAAACTAATGGGAAACTCATATGTGGATTGAAGTTTTTTTTATTTCCAGAGATAAGCTAGCTTTTAAGCAACAAGAATGCAGCAACCACCGACAGACTTGATTTTCTCTTCAGCCGATCGACTAAAAAATTTCGCTTTCACAATAACTGGCTGTTTGGGAAGATGTCCTTTGCCCAAAACTTTATAATAGCCCTGTAAAAAAAATAGTCATGATGACAGATGTCGACAAACTTACACGTTTGCTGACGGCAGTGGAGGTTTCACAGAAGGTGTAATAGGAATAGTATACTCACAGCTTTGACAACATCGATGACCGGGGCTTTGCCTTCCGCATCATCCTTGTATTTTTCTCGGATCTCTGTACTAACGAGGCTCCAGAGTTTGTCAAGGTTCACAGTGGGCATCCAATAGTGATTTCTATTTAAATGGAAATTTCGCATTCCGACTTTGCCAAAGTATCCAGGATGGCTAAAGAAAGATTGAGCATGATAAGTGTGCCACATCACAAAAGAATAGGGATACCCAATAGGCCTATGCGTCCAAATCACTTTCATATGAACTCACTATTTGTCAAAGTTGATCCTATGATGATGTCCACCACCGGCATTACCACGTCCACCAGGATGCTTGCGATGTTTTCCTGCATAGAAATCAGAATCATATATTCCAATTCTTCGAGACCATAAACCCCATGAATGGAAAACAAATTACAGAAACCCACCGATACGACCATGCCCGTGACTGACATGTCCACGAAGCTTTCTCGTTTTCTTTTTATGAGTCGACTGAAATTATAGAATAACATACTTGATTAAAGCATAAACGGTCGACGGTTAATATTTTATTTTCAATGCTTCTTATGAGTACAACGAAAATAAGGGCTAACTCCCAGATCCCCGAAACGAGCGTGCTCAAAAAAATAAATTTCTAACTTTAAATAAGTCGCTCGAAATATCGAAAAACTACCGTATAACACAACAAATAATGTTTTCTTAACTTAATAGAAACGATGAATAAGGATTAAAGAAGATTTCAGTTTTACTATCTCACCATTATAACCACGATCTGGCGGACACGTTTCACGGGCGGATATAAGAAAGACTATAATGCCGGAAGCCTGCACTGCGCATGTGTCAGAGGTAGGGACATTCATGAAATACAACTGGATATATTTTTGAAATTATTCATTTATTTTTTATAAGAACTGGGCTATTTACGCAATAAATTCAGAAGTAATAAATATAAGGAAGACCTTGTCACATATATATTAAAGTAGTTCAGATTTTAGACGTTTTAGCTAATTTCTGAATGAAAAATCTTGATGAATATGGATGATCCCTGTGACGAACTGAAACCACCCTATTAGCAGAAGGTTCAAAACTAAATCAAGTATCTAATATGTGCCACTCTACATGTAACTTCATGACGAAACAACCATACGCTTGTGAACGATTCATCGATGGCACTCATCGAAAAGCGTTGAGTAATTACTTTTGGAAAGCATTGACACGTATCACGTGGCATTTATGAAAATGTCTGTGGACTATTCCAAAGTGGTTTTCAGAGGGATAATGGTGAGCTGAGCGCGAGGATGCCGGGGGTTTACGCGATCTAGCAAATGGTGGTTCGAGGAATGTTTTGAATTTCGTGCAACAAAATATTCGGATAAACTGTGAGTTCCAGCGGTAATTTCTCGAGTAATCTACTGGAATGTAAGTCAATTTTGGCACGCATTGTCTTTTCTTTGAAACTGAACCTTCATTATCGTGTAGGCCCTATTGCGTTATCTACCCGAACCTTCATCAAAATTCACGAATTCTCCGGCTTCGTCGGGCATATCTATCTTGCATAGTTTATTAATAAGATTTTTTGCATCCAGAAAGGTCTCTAGTATAATGCGAAACCGAAAGCTCCTAGATTAGCTCTTGTTTGGGATCCTTCCAGTTTTCGAACCGTTTTTTAGCCGGGTAACCACCTACTATAATTGGCAACATAGAAGATAGGCCTAACATTTCGAGCCATTTTCTCAGACATCATTGCAATTCACTACTATAAATTCGGTGGCTATCCCTCATGATTTCATTTGCTTAGTCGCATTTTCACACGTTTTAGTGGTTTTTTCTCAACTCGTGTGCATAATACTCAAAAGCTGACTTGCTGCAGCTGCAAAATCATTTCTGCATGCATCCGTGAAACGCCCCATTTTCAGTTTTCCTGTGGTACACACTTTTTTCGTTACATGATTCAGGGGGCGTACAACCAGCTCATTTATGTACAGATTAGACTTGCATTCATTGATTGGTAGAAGGCCATTGACTGTTATTAAATGATCATCCCAGGCTCACTGTCATAGCTAAATTAAGTTTGAATGTTGCATTCGTTATTCAATTTTTGATTTGCAGCTCTTTTATCTGTGATTGTGCCAAAACATCGCCATGCCTGCTGTTAGGGGAGATGGGATGCGGGGGTTAGCGGTCTTCATCTCGGATATTAGAAATTGTAAGTACTATATTCAATCACTACCTGACATGTAATTTATCAGTGTGTACATGCACCGGCGCGTCTGATCTCGCGCAAGGCAAGTGCCTGCAATTGACAGTTCTACTTCTTGTCTGTGTCAGACTGTCAGTGCATACAATAATTTTTGTCAGCTGAAAATGGTTATAGCTTCTTGCATAGGCCTAGGCTATAGAAGATGCTGTCTCGTATAAATTGTGTAAAGCACATATACATGTATTATTAATCCACTTTCTCAAATAGTGCAGAATCACATACATACATTAAAGATTTCGATTTATCTTCACGTAAAATCTGACCTGTTATTGTGGCAATATTTTTTGCCATCTTTGTGTGGTCAGAGTTATACACAGTAGACCTATGTACCACTACAAAAACGACATACAATTTGTGTGCAATTTGTGTGCACCAGCCAGTGGTTATAGCCTAATCAATATTGTAATTGTGATTATCTTCTTTCAAAGTTTTATTGATTGCAGGCCTACTATTTTTATGTACTACAAAGCCATGCACAAAACCATCGACGTTGTCATAATATTATTAAATTTTGTTCAAATAAGAGAGAGGTGAAGCTGCATGAGCATGATTGTAAATGGTTAGCAATCTTTACTGAAGCTCTAAGTCTTATGATGTATGAATATTTTATTGCGATATGGTTGGTATTGAATTCACTCACCACTACGTTTATGCTGTTGTTGTAAAAAACTCTAAATATGGTTCAGTGACAGCTTGTACTGGGAAAATCATGCATGGAAAACTGCTCAGATTACTCAAGACTGGATTTAGGTGACTTAGTTCAGGATCCGGCGACGGGTTAGTTTAGATCAAGCCACCGAGCTCAAACTTATGGCTTAGCATGGGAAACGGGAAGATTAGGCCTGATTTGAACCGAGCACATAGTATACGCCTAACTTCATAGCACATACTGTAGATTCGAACATGACTCAAAACGTGTTCCAATCTGACAATCAGGTCCTGCTTGGTTATACTGCTGACATGTATATCCAAGCTTTTCTGAATTGTAGAGAAATTTACGGGTTATTATTGCATTATACCTTCATTTCAGCCATTTTGATAAAAATTTGATAGTGTAGGTGCGCTGAATGTGCCTGAATAAGTTGGGGAGCTAAAGCTACTGTAGCAATGATCAATTGAATAAAAAAAAGCAAGCCTAGGCCTGCTGTCTGTGTTTAGGCTAAACTAATCACTATCTATATTATTAGTATAAGCTGATTTAGTTTGTTTGTTCAAAGCAAATGCTGGCTTTGACCGGAAATGTAAGCAAGCATGTCAGGTTTCAGATTAGTGCAACTGACAACATGCTGTCAGATGATGCTATGCAAAACCCGACCTTTTGACCCTTATTTGAACATAGGTCAATTCTGGGAAGCCTTCCAGTTTCGAAAACTCAAGTAGTATACAAAGTACTGTTCAAATTTTCTAATTGTAAAAATTGTTCTATATCAATTTGGCAAGTATCAGTCCAAATGGTTTCAAATATTAACTTGAGAATGTCATATAAGAGACACATATTTTAAAATCAGATACATTTCATCCTTGAACGATTGTGAATTTGTCGTTTATTTGTGTCGAGGTATAGGCTAATACTGTATTTGCATTTTCAACTTCTTGCAAAAATTTAGATCTGTTGCAATTCAGGAAATAATTACAGTGTTCTTTTTTATTTAGCTATCATTGAATGTTGTTTTCTGAATTTTTAGGTAAAAGTAAAGAAGCAGAAATTAAAAGGATAAACAAAGAGTTGGCTAATATTCGTTCGAAATTCAAAGGTAGGGGATTGTCTAAAAATGCACATTCATCATAATAAGTACATTATTGCAGATTTCCAGAATTAGCATACAAAGTGAAAATGTCACATGTACATGTACTATTTGTTTATTATTCATGGATGTCATCAATCAATTACCTTTATTTGTTTGATTAGAAAAGCACTATGTTTGTTTGCATGAAATCACTGCATTAACATGCATTATTAGCATTCTCATACTTGATATTATTTTGTATGCCTGTTTGATTATTGGAAATCATATAACTTGAAGTATTTCTTGTACTTGTGTGTTGTATTCAATGTACTTGTGTAAGTCTAGCTGGAAAAAAACGTTGATTATGATTTTTTGGCAATGAAAAAATGATGTGCATCAGGCAATTTAAAAATTATTTAATGGCTGGTGAATCCGTTATTATATGTTAGCATGACAAGCGTATAACTGGGCTCAAACATTAACTAAACCAATTTGTGGCAGGAGATAAGACATTAGATGGCTACCAGAAGAAGAAGTACGTGTGTAAGCTGCTGTTCATCTTTCTTCTTGGACATGATATCGACTTTGGGCACATGGAGGCTGTTAATCTGTTGTCTTCAAATAAATATACAGAGAAGCAGATTGTAAGTCATATATTGTGAATTTTGTTATTCTAATATTATAAACCTTGTTTGTAATACTAAGACACCAATGTGATTATTTTTCATTAGGACCATAAATGTTACTATTTCATAACTTTTTATTTTATCAGTGGATTAAACATTTTGCGAAATTTAAATGCAGCACCTTTGACGATTTGGCGTAAACCGATTTATAAAAGCAAATTAACTTTTCAGAATAATGTACTTCAAAATCTTGATATGATGTTTATTCCAATGGTGATAACTAATGCTATAGCTAGGTGCGTCCACACTATTTAAATCACGTGTTACATAGCAAGATTATACAACATGTTTCCTAATGAGAAGAACAAATTTTTATATAACATTTTTTAAATCAACTTGAAAAACTTTTGTGATATGGTGTGGATGTGTTTTTAGAAGAAAATAGTCTAATTTTTACTGTGGTGGCTTCAAATATGTATTTAATTTCAGGGCTATTTATTTATCTCCGTGCTGGTAAACGCAAATAGCGAACTTCTGAGGTTGATAATTCAGTCCATTAAGAATGACTTGGCCAGTCGTAATCCCATTCATGTAAACTTGGCTCTGCAATGCATTGCCAACATTGGCAGCAAGGAGATGGCTGAAGCATTTGGGAATGAGATTCCCAAGCTACTTGTGTCTGGGTAGGCTGAAATTGAACATCAATTCATTTATTCCCTCAAAATATATGGATGGATTTCATATTCATGTACTACAATATATTTTAACTCGACAGTGATACCATTGACGTAGTGAAGCAAAGTGCTGGTCTTTGTCTTTTACGTCTCTTCCGTACTCTTCCTGACATCATTCCTAGTGGTGAATGGACATCACGGATCGTTCATTTATTGAACGATCAGCACATGGTTGGTGTTTTGCTGGTTTTCAACGAAGATATTGTTAATTCAAATTGTTATTGCTAAGGAATTTGTGTATGGCATTTTCTTCCATTAAGGGAGTTGTAACTGCTGCCACCAGCCTGATTGATGCGCTAGTCAAAAAGAATCCCGAGGAATATAAAGGTTGCGTCTCTTTAGCAGTATCGAGACTTAGTAGGGTATGTGATTCTGGTATTATTGCTGACTTAACCTTTTATTTGTACAGCTTAAGAGTGTTTGTTATGTCATTTGTACGTTATTGGTTTCTTTATTTTCTGTATGTTAGATTGTAACCGCCTCTTACACAGATCTTCAAGATTACACCTATTATTTTGTACCCGCTCCTTGGCTTTCAGTTAAACTTCTTCGTTTACTCCAAAACTATCCTCCCCCTGGTAAGTGTTAAATTCTATACACTTTTACATTTTCCATTACATGTATATCATTTTGCTAAATATGTAACTAATGCAACTTTCCAGAGGATCCTGGGGTACGGGGTAGACTTAATGAATGCCTGGAGACAATTTTGAACAAGGCACAAGAGCCTCCAAAGTCCAAAAAGGTGCAACACTCTAATGCCAAAAATGCTGTTTTATTTGAAGCAATCAGCCTTATAATACACATGGATAGGCTGGATGCTGGGTAATTGCATATTTTTGGAAGACATTCTGCTAAATTTGTTATGCACTTTCTGAAAATAATTGAATTGTGTTTTGCAATTCAAGTGAGCCGAACCTTTTAGTCAGAGCTTGCAATCAATTAGGGCAATTTCTACAGCACCGTGAAACAAATTTGAGGCAAGACTTTCTAATTCTTTTGCTTTCTGAAGCAACAAAAATGAATATGTTTTAAAATGACATTCAATATATCTGGATATTTCAGGTATCTTGCCCTGGAGAGCATGTGCATGTTGGCAACATCAGAATTTTCTCACGAGGCTGTCAAAAAGCACCAAGAAACTGTTATCACTGCTTTAAAAGTAAATTCTCAATTTAAATTATTTTTGCTGATATTCTGTTAAAGTAGATTCGTACTAAAAGAGTCTTAAAGATTGGTTATGCAATTCTTAGACCGAAAGAGATGTTTCTGTTCGTCAGCGGGCCGTGGATCTTCTCTATGCCATGTGTGACAAAACTAATGCAGAGGAAATTGTTCATGAAATGTTGAATTACTTGGAGTCTGCAGACTATTCCATTCGAGAAGAAATGGTACAGAATATGAAAATATTTTACAAAATCGTGGATGAATGATCTTAATTTTTATTTTCAAAATCTTCACTAGGTGCTCAAAGTAGCAATTCTTGCCGAAAAGTATGCTACAGATTACACCTGGTATGTAGATGTAATCCTGAATCTCATTCGCATAGCTGGTGATTACGTTAGTGAGGAGGTGAGCATTGTAGTTTGAATATTACTAAAAAAATTCATGTTTATTTTCCCTTGTTTAAATGGGTTATCCACTTTAAAAATGCAATTGATATTGAAAATTAATGTTTTCTATTTGAATTAACTCAGTAACAAGCTGCAGCCATATATTCTCTAAGATTATATTTTTTGGGACTAATATAATTTTTATCTCACAGGTGTGGTATCGTGTGATACAGATAGTCGTAAACCGCGAAGATGTCCAAGGGTATGCGGCAAAAACAGTATTTGAAGCTCTGCAAGCCCCTGCCTGCCATGAAAATATGGTTAAAGTAGGTGGCTACATCCTTGGAGAGTTTGGAAATTTAATTGCTGGAGATCAAAGAAGCAGGTTTGTGCTTTGTGTCTAAAACGATTTTTTGGTCAAGTTTTACTGTATCAAAAATTCCTTCTGCCTTACCACCTTATTTTCAATTTCAGCCCTATCATCCAATTTCAATTGCTCCATTCAAAATATCACTTGTGTGCAGCTTCAACTCGTGCTCTTTTGCTCAGCACTTATGTGAAATTTATTAATCTCTTCCCGGAAATAAAAACTCAGATACAAGATGTAAGTATATTTTTGGATAAAACCTGTGTTAGGCCTTTTAAGAGCTGATGGCCTATTCTGTTATTTTTTCCTCAATTTCCAAATTTTTGGAGAAATTGCAACATAATTTTCCAATGTAATTTTATTACGTGGCAACAGATTAGAGCCAATCATCAATTCTGCATGTGTTAAATATACAGGTGCTGCACAGTAACAATAACTTGCGAAGTGCCGATGCAGAACTTCAGCAGCGTGCATCTGAATATCTCCAGCTGAGCATGGTTGCCTCAACAGATGTCCTAGTAAGTATTGTAAATTTTTAATTTTATTTTTTTGCCCCAACTGATAAATTGTTAAATTAAACATTTGTTTGCATAAATTGGAACCTTTTCTTCTGTATCAGTCTATCAATGCTTGATCAAAAGTAATTTTGTTCATGTAATCATGCGACATATTTTTTAGCTTTGTCTTAGTTGATCTGTTTTGCTTAGGCTACTGTTCTGGAAGAAATGCCTCCTTTCCCAGAAAGAGAATCATCTATTCTTGCCATTCTAAAGAAGAAGAAACCTGGCAGAGTTACCGACAATGATGTAAAAGAACATAAAAGTTCACCTGCTGTTAACTCTACAGGAATTCATGTCGATACTGCAGCTACCTTGGTAAAATATACTTTCTTTACTTGCATTGCCTTGCAAGGTGTGGAAGTTTGAACTAATTTCGGAAAATTCTTGATATATGCGCGCTTTTTTTGTCATGTTATTGAACTCCGTTCAAAATTATCTGCTATGTGTTTGTCGTTTATTAATAGAAAATGTGCCATTGTTTGTTTCCACTTTACTTTCATTTTTCAGGTCACTCCACCTAGCAATTCTGCCTCTGTAGATTTACTAGGCTTATCTTCACCACCTGCTACTCAAGTGGTACCGCCAACAAGCAACACTAATGTTCTTCTCGACGTGTTCGGCGATTTCTATGGCTCCTCAGGAACGGATTCTCCTTTAATAATGAATGGCAATTCAGAAGACAATGTTAGAAAGTTAGTCCCGATCATTGGAATGCCTCGTTTTTGACAGAAGAACATTATGGAATTTTGTCATTAAACTGTACCTTTTAATCTAGGTTTATCTGCAAAAATAATGGAGTGTTGTATGAAAATGAATTATTGCAAATTGGAGTTAAGGCAGAATTTCGACAAAATTTAGGTAGAGTCGGACTTTTCTACGGTAACAAGACGACTTTCCAGCTTACGGGCTTTACGCCGTCAATATCTTGTCCAGGAGATCTTGAAACTAATATCCTTTTTATCTGAACATATTGTTATAATGTGATGTTGAAACTCGATTTTTGCATAATTTACTTCCTTTATGTTTTGGTTACATTTATGCAATGAGAAATTCCACCTCATTTTTCTTAACCTTGATAACAGCTAAATTTGCAAGTTAAGCCTGTGGAGCCTGTTGTTGAGGCCAGTGCTCAGATTCATCAGTTGATCAATGTAGAATGCATCGATGATTTTGGTGATGTTCCATTACTCATTGTCCAATTTTTGTAAGTATATTTTGCATAATTTCCCTTTACATGTAACATACAAGATATTTACATATACCATAATTAGTCTTTTATTCCTTTCAGCTATGGTGGTATCCAACAGAAAGTAAGCGTTAAGCTGCCCATAACTCTGAATAAGTTTTTTGAACCAACAGAAATGAATTCTGAATCATTTTTTACCAGATGGAAAAATCTTAGTGGGTAAGGCATTTTCTGAAATTGTTTTTTAATCAAGCTTTATCTCAAAAGTTGCATTGATTTTACCTATTACATTATTTAAATTTTAACAAAATTACTTCTAGCCCTAATAGAGAAGCTCAAAAAATATTTAAGGCATCAATGCCCATGGAACAAGAATCTATAAAAACGAAGGCAAGTAGTAGTGTTTACATTGCATTATAAAGAATGCCATTATGTCAAGCTTGATAATCATTTCTCATTTTGGCTATGTAGTTAATTGGCTTTGGTATCCAGCTTTTGGAAGGAATTGATCCAAATCCCGAAAATTTTGTATGTGCTGGAATCATTCACACTCGAGCATTACAAGTCGGTTTACTTCTACGGTTGGAGCCTAATCGACAAGCTCAGGTCTGTTCTTTATTTGAATTAAAGTCACGAGTAATCAGTCACTAATTTAATGCCATGTTATTCACATATCCTATTTTTTATTTGCACTGCATCATTTACGTACTTATTTACAAGAATAAGTTAAATGCAACTTTCTCTAATTTAATATTATAACCTGTAATACATTTTGCAGATGTATCGGTTGACGTTACGTAGCAGCAAAGAATCTGTTTGTCGGGAGCTCTGTGAACTTCTTTCTGATCAATTTTAATTCCATAATGGTCGGATCAATTCTCTGCAAGAAAAAAAATGGCTAATTTCCTGAAATGGATGGCAGTGGAGGAAATCTTTAGATATCATTGACCAAGGCACAAAGTCACCTAGTTGGTTTGTTTCATGAGTATGGAGAAAAGTCTTGCTTCCTCTTTTGGATCATTCACTGTGTTTATTAGTGTGGCGCCAGGTATTGTATGACAGTAGAATTAAAATGGTGATCACACAACTCGATTACCATCTTGAATTGAAGGAACCATTTGTGACCCCAAATTCACAGTTGAACTTTCGTGTCCCTGCCTCTTTTTCCTATACCCCATCAGTGCATTGTGTTATTTCTGATACTATTGCATAGTCTCTAGCTAGCATGTCTCCCCTGTCATACTGATATGGCATGCACAGTGTTCTATCCACTGTTATTTCTCGATGTTGATAAAATGTGCATCATTACTGACAAATTTCAATGAGCTGTCCAATAAAATGTCTAAAATGGTTAGATAATTATCAACTAGTAATTTCTATGTACATTTTGTTTTGCTCAGGTTTGCATTATGATTGACAAATTATTTCGAGGTTTAAATATATATATTGAGTGAGGAGCAAAGGCAGATATATATGTGGATTTGCAACATTGTTGGCTGGCTGCGCACACCTAGAGACAAACAACTATCCCTGTGTGTGGAGTAGTGTGGCATTGAACAACAATTTAAAATCATACAGTACCTTGAATGCTATTCGTTGTCAAGGTACTTCCCCTGGTAACATTAAACTTTCAAAATATTTGCCAACAACTTATGAAACATTCATTCACTTATAATCTGACAATTTTTTAGATTACAATGTCAGCCTTTCAGTTAGGCGTCATGCTGTGCTAAATTTAAGTACTCTTTTTTTTCTATAGATTTCCTGATTAAACATCTGAATGTCTCTGAAATATATCGAGACAATGTATGCATTAGATTTGAAAAAGCTGTTCTAATGCATGCAGCAAATCTGGTTTAAAAAAGGGAAAATGGCAGCTTTTGTTTAGCACAATATCATTCCATCCAAAAACCTTGCATTGCTGGGAATTATAGTGTTTGATAACTGCACTTACTCATTTTAAATGCGATTATTGGTTAAATACTCATTATTAATTTCTGCTTTTTCTATTCATCTATCAATTGATATACAATTGTTATACACCATGCATTTTCAAAGTACGAGATTGTCAGTTAGTTGTTGACAGTGCTAACAGTTTGTTTAGAAAAGTTGAAACATGGCCTTTACGTGTGTGTGTCAACAGGGTGACATGTGTATGAATATCAAGTGAAGGATTTTCTAAAATTATTGGTGTAGAAGCTGTATCAACTAAAAATATTAGATGCACTGCTTGATAAATATGATTGGCATGTGATTGCTTCATGAAAGAAACCTCAGCATTGCAACTGTGTTTTAGTTTTGAATTAGAATATTTATTGAAAAATGCCAAATTCGTTTTTTAATGCATCCTTTGTACTGACTTTTAATTGCACGACATACTTCTAAACGTTGAATGAATAAGAATGCAGTACATCCATTTTATTTCTTCCGAACTCTAATGGCAGCAGCCCCCATATGAGAATAGTACTAGGTGTGATATGACCATGTATAATCGAATCATAACTGCCTTAATTCCAGCCACGTACTGTACATAGAATTACACCATTGCATTCCCTAAACTGCAGCTTCACACTTTGACCAGATTTTAAGAGAAAAGGAAAGAATTTGATAGTAAATGGCAGTGGGATTGGTATAGACAAATACTTCACAAAGTAATATAACATTGCAACAGACTGCCGTAACTTCGTGAAGCATTAACAACTGCATATACAAGAAGTACGTTTTAACTCGTTTTCTTGTGCACCAGTACTTTTGGATTATCTTGCATATCTAACGCTTTATAAATGTTTTCCTATTGCATATAGTTAGCTATATTGACATATTTGAGGACCAATTTTATTATGCGATTGCCAGTAAAAAAGCATTACGTCGTATAGTGTGCTGCGGACTGGTAGATCCTAATCAACTCGTGCACTGTCCACTCTAAATTATCGACGGTGTAGATAATTGTTAAAGCGATGCAGGAGGTAAATGATCTGTTTTGAAATTCAGGCTTCATGAAAAGTTTATTAGCTAAGCGTTGCTTTTCGTAATTCTGAAGTAAGTGTTGGGATGTGCTGGCAATATATTTAACACCCGCTCAGATCTGCTTGTCATCTTTCAAGTAATATACGGTACTTGCATGTATTGCTGCAGGTCATGAAATAGAGATATCAGTATTTCGTCATAAATTGAAGTTGCCCTCTTTTAAGTTACGTCAATATTTCACTACCCGAGAAAAGATATTAGAAGATTTTTTTGTGTCAAACATGATTGAGCCTGATGTTAGTCCTGGGAATTGTTGTAAAGTACTTGTAAACTCATTGCTGTATACATATATGATCATTTAGCCATGCTAATCAAATAAACCCATTCCATTAATGGATACATAAAATTATATGCCTTTGGGTGCTTAGTATATAGGTGCATACTGATTTGATATGTATTAATCTTTGTGGTGAATCAAATACACCTTTCAATCTCATCCATATGTACTGTACATAAGAGCTTGGTCCCCAACCTGAGGTACATATACATGTATTTGAATACTTCTTAGGGGTATATCCATCCCCTAAAATTAACACTACCTCTCTCTCATCACTAAAACTCATTATATAAACTTTTTTGTAACCACCAGTTTTGCAAAAAAAAAAAAAAAAATTGGGCTATAGCGTCCCTATCTCATTATTAAACTTTGTAGAAATATCCTAAACAATTCGCTAAACCTCAAATTCTGGCGAAAAAGATTCTTAGGAAAGTACACGTCCTGCATTATCTAGTTTCAACAAAATTTCGCTAAGAAAGGTTCACTGCAATGTCTTATTAGGGAATAATTTTTCAACAAAGAAAACACTAATGAAATTTAAATTTGTATTTTAGGTATTTTTTTTTCGATTTGCGATACAATTTATACCTTTTATGTGATATGCTATAGAGTTTAGAGTGTATATATTTGTGGAGCACATGCTCCACATAGTAACGTTGAGCTACATGTATATAATATTTATATAGCATAAATTCGAAAAAGATACTTTCTGCACATACTGAATGCATTGGAAGTTTTTAAAACTGATAGCATTTTGCATCGAGAAAGCAAATTGTAGTTTTTTTTGCATCTTTCATTGGTCTATTGAATAATGTCTTTTTGCCAGTATTTCCTAGAATATTTGTAGAATTTCAAACCATTACCCATTTACGCATTTACCCATTACAATTACCCATTACGCCATTACCCAAAATTTAATTTGAAGTTGAGAATTTTTTTCCCTATTGCAATCGGACACTTCACATATTTCCCAACATATTTAAATATCATGTTCTTCATCACTGAATTCACAAGTTAAAGATTTCCGCCTACGAAATACAGTAGAACCTGTCTAACTCAATACTGTGTAAACTTATAACCTCCATATTACCTAATATCAGCGGCCGGTCCCAAGCTCGTCCCCATGCTTGATTAATGTCCCTGCCTAAGTCAATAACCTGTCTAA
>JAQFYZ010001280.1:0-25299 GCA_034695085.1 Cylindroiulus punctatus | reverse complement strand
ATTCTAAAAACGAAATGTCTTTTCATTTTATATAGCGCAGGAACTTACTATCGATATAAACTTTGAATTAAAACATTGTTTCATTTGAAATTATCATATCTGTCCAAAATTATCAAATTTCAATAGCAAAGAAATCACTTTTAATGAGCCTTAAGATACCTACATGTACATGTACATGTACAGTACTTGGAGTGAGTGATCAGATTCTTTTATTTTCATAATTTATTCGATTTTGGCTACAGTGTGTATGTTTCATACAGTATTTCTACTGATGATTACTGACCTGTAGTTTTCGTACTGTATACCAAATTATGACCAGTAATATAAACGCACCTACATGTAACTTAGTGCAATTAAGTACCTCAAGTGGAATTCAAGCTCCTCTTCAAGGGCAAAATCCCTTGATGGAGGTGAAGCACATTCGGGAATTTTCACTGCAATAAAATTCACTTAAAACGCTGACGAGTTGGATCTATCATGAGCCCCAAAATATTTAAGTCGCAGCTCCAAATAATCGTAAAAACTAATAAAAACTTACCTAGATTCTTGTCTTTGGTTTCCAGTTGCTCCATTGTCCGCTAACCTTGAAATCTTCTTGAAATTGTTCGGAAAATGTAGCAGGAATGTCGCTGGAATTTCTAGTTTTGCTTTCAATACTTTAGTCCAAATCTTCCCACAACTACCAACCGTTTTTTCAAAGTGTCTGTGAAAAATTGATATTTCTGGTACCAAAACAAAAAAGAATTTCAGTTTAAAATTCGCAGAGCGAGCATGATAAGCACGCGCAATTTACCTCGTGAAATTTACCACGCGCAATTAAGCACATGCAAATTACCACGAGCAATTTATCACGTGCCCAAAACCAAATAATGAAATGAAACTATAAAAAATTATAAAAAATGGATTAAAAAATAACGATTCTGAACAGGGCATAATTGTATAACCTCCAAAGGTTTGAGATTTTATAAATGGGCCTTATTGTCAATCTTTATAAGGTTTGGATTCATTAGTAAATAACTTTCATTAACGGTCCATTCCTATTGTACATAATTGGAACGTCATAAAATATGCACTTATTTTCCATTAATTTAATTTGGCGAGTTGTTACATCCTTTTTAACCCTTCGTATTTTTCTCTCAGGTATGATGGTACTATACTAGATGATAGACTAGCGGTATTATCGTCAGCCATTTATAGCGATAACCGTTTAATGATTGATGAATGTACAGGAGCTCTCATTTTTGAACATTTTTATAATAAATGTAGACGGAAGAACTCGGTGGTTTATTATCAATTTGAGAACGAGGCCATAATGAAAATGGTTGTTTATGTGCGGTTACTAAGGGTAATTCGATTCAGTAATAATTTAACGAAATTGATAAAAAAAATACCGTGAGCAAGCATCGCCTAGTGACTAATCATTTTATTACACGTAAAACGAGGGCAAAAACTAAACGTGGCAGCGAATTATGAGAATTTTGTGTTTCTATTTCACGTAAACTTACTCGACTTCTGAAGGCATTTACAAATTATATATTTAAGGTCATACAGTGTAAACTGATTTTGCGAACATGATTATTTCCTAAACCAAATTCAACATGCAATAATGAACATGTTCGCAATGTACATGTATACACGTGATATAGGGTGATCGTTAAGATCATCATGGAATTGCTTTGAAATTTATTTTTTTAATATATATATACCTGGTACTCGAATAGCATACCCAAATATTATATTTGCAATTTGCAATGCGTTTTTTTAAGTGAACTTAATATAAATATGCCCCTAATGTTGCTATACCCCTATAATATTGCTATACCCCTAATATGAGGCAAACACTGCAAGCATGCATTTAAGCCTACCAGTGAAAGGAGCAGCTGCTATACAATAAATTTATTCAAATTGAGACCAACTATCTTGAAAACTAGGCATTTTATACTACACGGAATTTTATGCTAAACAAACAATATGCAACATTTACCCGAAACATATTTCGACCCGACCACCATTTTCAAAGACGTGAAGCATATGACAATGTACTTATTGGTATTATTAACATGACTGGAAATAGTGACAAATATAAAAATATTTTAGATAAATCAGTTGATTATTTTTGTGTAGAATAAGTTTCTGTAAGCAAAATTGCAAAATGGAGTTGACCATTAAATAACCTTGAGAACGACTTATGACCTCAAACTGTACCATTCAATTTCTTCCTCCTAAGAAACTAACATTTGTCTATAAAAATATTTTTATAAAATGCCTCGTTTTGAAGATAATTGTTGTACATCTACCCTTACTTGAATTATGTATACTAGATTTGAGAACCTGCATGGGGTTGTTTGGCAAATCAAGGTACCTCAAACCGAGCAAGTTAATGCAGTGCCAAACAGCACATAAAAACTTTAAACTTTCTTAACTTGAGAAATTGTGACAACGTGAATACAGTCACTCAGTCAAAGAATTCAATTTCAACCCACATTCAAAATAAATGTATTTCAAATGCATTTTGAAACACATTGCAAATTGTAAAATATGTATTTCAAATATATTTTATAGAAAAGGCTCCAGAATGCATTTACATTCCATTATGAAATACATTTATGTCTCAATCTACATGTATTTTGAAATGCATTTCAAAATGCATTTCTTTTTCATATGGGAAAAGTTTTGGTAATTTATATTAATAAGTAGATATAATAATATAAGTGCCCTGTTTATAGCTTTTCAGATCATGATTACACGTAATCTTTCCTGTATTAATGTAAGCACTCAATGATTATCCAAACATGATAAAAATCATGTCAAGATCTTCACCTCGTATATCAAAACTCCCAAAAATATCAGTACCATTTCAGTTTTACGACCGTTTGAGACCAAAGTCCATCTTATTCTAGAACAGCAATGGGCCCATAAGGTCTAGTTGTGATATTTTCTGACAACGTATTATTCAGCATCCCTGCAGTGTCCATGGCAACCGGAGGCTGCCATATGGGCGACATTTCTGCATCTCGATCATTTATCGTTTTAGGCCACGCCCCCTGATCTGGGTTGGAGGCCCATCATTGGTGGACGGTTTCCTCGCTGCTGCTCCGCGATTGGTTGGCGAGGGGATAAACTCAGCCTCATTTTATATAGCTAGTCGTTGCACTCGATAGGTGGTGGCCACATAAATCACATGTGGCGAATACATGGGAGAAAAGCAAGGAAATCCAGCTAGGAAAATGGCTGAGAATCTTACGACCTTTTGGGACCGGACAAATGGGGTCAGGAATCTGGATTTATTGCCCACGTGATAATAGTGCGTTTTTCGGAATTGTCAGTAAATCAAAGACACTGATCAGACAGACATCAAGCTGAGCTGAAGCAAAGTTGGCTTCGGAAACGTACAGTAAAAAGTATGAAATTTTATCCGAAATTTGGACTGAGTGCAAATGGATCGTGCATTTACAATAAGTGCATTTTTAAAAAAAAAATGTTCACGAATATCATGTCAAATAATGCATCGGTCCTACTGGATACCAGCTGTTATCGAATGCACTACTAAATTTCAGAAACTAAGGAAGCTTTGGTTAGCTCAGAAATTACTTTTTTAGGTTGGTTTAGGTCAGTTTAGGATAAGCACATTAAAATCAATTCTGACAGTTGAATGTCATTCTTGAATACTAGACAATTCAAATTATAAATATCACGTGCACATTTGAAGAAGGAATTACTCAAATTAGTCATTTATCCATGGCCTATTGAAGGGGTGCATTACACGCATATTGCACCCTGGGAAGAACACTGACATATATAACAATGGATGATGCATGTAATTTGTTGGTTTTTGCCAGAGTGCAGTATGATTAAATAGTGGACAAAATATGGACGTTCATCATTTTATTTCTCCACCCTTTATAATGAGCAAATTTACAACTTTTACATATTTCTACTATTCGGGTATAAAGCGCCTATTAGGTAGTAGTTGTGTCATCTACACAACTAAACAGTCAGTTGCATAGTCAGTTGCATACCACTAACAACAAAAACTATACGTAGTTGTGAATCACCAACCCAGCAAAAAATACTCCGAAAATATTCAGCTAAGTTGATAATATTTTGCCATTAATGGTATTTTTTTTTTACATTTATGGCGAAATAATTGCAATATATTTGAATATCTTCGGAATATGCTTTGGTGGGAATGATCACACCTTTTTTAGTTGAGACAAAAAAGTACCAATGACAACTAATGAGTTTATTCGAAGTTGTTAATTGACAACTGAGAACTTAGTTGTCAACGTCATTTAAAATTGGATTTGGTTTTATTGGGTTACCCAAAGGTTTGCAGAAACATTTCAAGATCAAAGGTTTTTGATGTGGTAGCTTCAATGCATTAAAATTCATATGCAATTAATTGTTAGTTATCATTTCAACTATTTTTTTTATCAACTAAAACAGTTGTTCACTTTTACTAAAATTAAACAGTTTTGAAAATTAGTTGCATATTGGTGATTATCAACTACATTTGAGTTGTTAGTTGCCACTACCGCAAGACTAATATACCGTAAAACCTGTAATTGAGCGCCATGGCGTTCTATTTTTCAACCCCTCCGTTGTGGCGGTCTATACAGGTGACGTTCAAATACAGGGTGGCGGTCACAGTGGCGGTCCATTTCTCGATGTCATGGCCAATTTTGTCCAAATTTTATTCTTGGAAATTTGGAAAGTTCTGAAGGTGTGCGGCGCTCAAACACAGGGTGGCGCTCTATTTTCAGCCCCTCCGCCTGTGTGGCGGTCAATTAGAGGTGGCGCTCAAATACAGGTGGTGCTCAATTAGAGGTTTCACGTTAGTCGCAGTTTGCAAGTGTCAGTTGCAACTAACTTTTGCCCGACCAAACCGCCATCAGAGGTTGGAGGAACAAGCGAGAAACCGGAAGTGGGTCCCCCGCCATCTTTAGAGTCCCAGGGCAGCCGCGTGTTTTTTGGCCTTGAGTCTGAGGTCGGCGATGCTGGAGTTCTTAGTGGAGATCCTGTCTAGGGTGGTGAAAGTGGTCAAGCCGAAGGGGTAGTGAGGTGAGGGGTAGAAGAGCATGGCGGCGGGGTGGGGCGGGGGAGGGGGCAGGGAGTGGTGGTGGTGGACAGCGGCGGCCAGCGACGTGAACGCCGCGTGGTGGTGGTGGGGGTGGTGGTGGTGATGGTGGGGCGGCGTGGCGGCGTGCCTGGGCAGACCGGAAGCCAGCGAAGTGACCACGTTTCCGGCGGAAGTGGTGGAGGAGACCGAAGAGGACGACGCTGGCGCCGCCACGCTGGCGGCGGCGGCTGCGGCGCTCAGCACGGCGGCCGACAGCAGGGCGGGGTCGAAGGCGCCGAAAGGGGGCGCCAGCTGCAGGCGCTCGTAGCCGGGGGGCAGGCGCACCGGGCTCACCCCCACGAAGGGGGACACCCTGCAAGTGTCCATGGGGTTGGAGGAGATGGTGCAAGGGGCAGGACTCAGCATGATGCCGGCTAGAGGCGCGGGTTAGTGGGGGTCGAAAGAGGAATGGAAAAGAAAAGAAAAGAAAAATGCACCCGTGTTAGTAAAAGTAGCAGAAAGTATTGAAAGCGTGCAGACAGGCAATTCAATTCAACTCAACTCAGTGCCCTGCAATCAACAGCCTATGTGAATACCGTGTGGTGGAAAATTCTGTAATTCATCAATCAGGGTGGCACCCTGTAAAGTGTGTATCACGCATACCTCACCTCACATATACCATCGTGTAACAGTATAACAGATTGTATTGTGTGGACCATCATTCTTAAGGCCCATTGACAGTGCGTCGTGACTTTGGGGACACCCTGCATAAAATTGCGAAACAATTTCGCCTTTCCTGATCAACATATTAAAATAGTTTTTGTGTAAACACTAACAGGGACTCGCGTTTTATGGGATGTGCTCTTTGACAACTTATGAAAATGTATACGATATTAATAAAAACGATAATTCTACGTTTGACCTTTTATTTTGCTTTATGGGCGATAGAGGGCAGCACCTGCCATCTGAATGGGAGTATAAGAGATGTACTGTCGTTGGCAAAATAAAGAATATCAGGAAAAATCTTAAAAACGAAATGTCTTTTCATTTTATATAGCGCAGGACCTTACTATCAATATAAACTTTGAATTAGAACATTTAGTTTCATTTGAAATTATCATATCTGTCCAAAATTATCAGAATTCAACTGCAAAAAATCACTTTCAAGCCCTGATGCTCATTTTTCAGCAAAAACTAATACAAAACCAAGTCTCATTTTAGGGGAAACGGTATGTTTCGCTTACTACAGGTACACTGTAGGTATACAAACTGCAATAAGGCCTAAACATTTGGCTGTCAACTGATAAACTAATGTGGTGTCAATAGATAGCAAGTGGATAACATTTGCTGCAGCCCGATTCCTGAGCAGTTTAATTCGGCCTTGATCGTCTATTCTTCTCATCATCAACTAATCCGATTATCATTGAAAGCCATTTATAAGCGACAAGCTAAATTGATCGAGGGGAGCCATCGACGACCCCATCGCATAAAAAGAGCGTGGAATAAGAGTATATACTAAGGGGGCTGAGGGGGATAAGGGGGTCCTTTGTTAGCATTAGGCGAAGGCGGGTAACCTCGTCAATAGACCTCATCCCACCACTTACTCGTCATCAGCATAATAATATTCACCGTGTCAAAAAGGGGTGACGTATTATCCAGGGGATGGTCCCATTCATCACCGGATCAAGGGTCCCATTTACTTAAGCAATTCGATGGCGTTCAATTAGACAGGAGCAAACAGCGGGCCTAGGGCCTCCGAGAGGTCTCAATTAACAATTTGCATGAGAAACACGCTATGGACTCACCTTTCTGCATCTGGCTTTCGTGTTTCCGGCATTTTGCACGGCGATTTTGGAACCAAACCTGCAGAAAAAAGTGGCAATAATTAGAAAATTAGCTAAGTTTGATTACCGGCATTCCAGAGCTAATTCTGAACATTTAAACGCGCAAATTTAATCGAGGTGTTATAATGCAGAAAAGGTAACAAAAGGAGAGAAAATTCAAACAAAGACATACAAAATATCTGCTTGATTATTGTACCACAATTTTCTAAAGCTAGTAATTGCCGAGGATGCAAGCTTCACAATATGAAATAACATTCAATAAAATAAAATGCATTGTATTTGCGAAATATCGAGATTATGACCGCACCCCAATCATTGCTTCATGATGGTGTAATTTTAAAGTGTATATATGAACAGGAGAAAAAGGCAAGAAATATAAATATAATAAATTATGACAAAAAGTCAGTGAATTTTAAGGATACCAGTGAAAGTGAACTTTTAACATTTCGCTTTTACATTTTTATAACTGCGAGCAAAAAGCATGTCATCTGCTGTCATTTTATATTAAATTTGTCAGATTTGGTTTAAAAAACGATACAGGGCTATGTTTTATTTAGTTATGCTTATCGTAGTAAGACCAACACGTCCAAAAAATTATTATAATTGTCAAAGACAGCGAAGCAAAGTATTGTCATAATTGCAACAATTTATTTAATAATAAAAGGTAGAAAGGTAGGTGAACCAAATGTAACTAACAGATTTTTTGCAAGCATTGCCATAATTACAAAAATTTATTTAAAAAAATAAATGGTAGAAAGGTAGGTGAACCAAATGTAACTAACAGATGTTTTAGTAAGTATTGCCATAATTACAACAATTTATTTAAAAAATAAGGTAAAGGCAGGTGAACCAAATGTAACTAACAGATTTTTTAAGAATTTATTTTTGTAATGTGGATAAAATTTTATGATCGCTCCTGTATTTGATTATGATTTTTTGCCTGTTGACCCGGTGTCAACTTGCAAAAAGACCAGGTATAATATTTTTTAAATCTGTGCAACCGTAAAGGTACAAGCAGTTTTGTCAGCTGATTGAATGCCTCTCAAATATCCAATTTGGCCCCTTACACCCTTAAGCCCCTTAACTTCGCCCTGAAATCTTTCTCCTGATATATTATTACGCGTCACACAGGGCTTAGAGCAATAAAAGCCTCGAATTTTTCATTGATATAAATGGATTTAGCGGTTGAAATACGATGAACCAAATTAAGTTATTCGCTTTGGGGGTTTATTATTGATGCCGAAGTGTCTTGAAAACCATTCGGGATATTAATAATTAATGCGTGAAATATGGGGGAACTCGGCAGCGCATCTAGACAAAAATCCTAACATATATCCCCTAGCAAATGTTGGGTCCCAAAAAGTAAATAAAATGGCGAGTGAATCACCGTTTTGATCGTATTAAAAACTGCATAAATACGAGCATTATTCAGGGGGCCCATTCTTATTCATTACTGCGGCCAAATGCGTGTAGGGGGAACCGCCATGTAATAATTATCAGGGCCAATATTTCGGGATGGAAATGTAATTAGATAGTCGTGTAATTTGCGAGCACTTTATGGTTAATAAATGTAGTTTCGAGGTCGAATTAAAGCCATACCTTCAACGAATAACCGTAAATTAACCACTAAAATTTGCGGCCTAAAAACAAATTAAAATTTCATTTCTGAAAAATCCTTTTCGAGTTCAAATTCATCATTTACACTTAAATGTGTTGTTACAAAGGTGTATTTAGAATATTGTCATTGTCGACGTTTGAAATAATAGTAATAATAATAAATAATAATGTAATAATAATTGAATGGTGGATTGGATTGGTGGACAAGCAAGTTTCTTGCAGTTTTTAGATTTTTTTTGCATTTTTAGGAGTTTTTAGATGCAAATTCCCTGACTTTCAATTTTTATGACTGGTCCAATTCCGAAATTCTGTTTACCATGTTGATAGTGACAACAAATTTAAACCGAATGGCCACTTTTGATATACTCATTGTAAACACTTAGTTATCATTTTGTACATTTTTTGACTTATTGTACATATATTTTATACTAACGTATTATTTTGTACTCATTTGCTACTAATGTAAAAATGTAAACTCAGACCCATTCAAGTTCTAACATGATCTTCGGGCTAAGTTATTATTATTACATCATTAAAGCCCAATTGAATTGAATTGAATTGAAAAGTGAGTTTTGAATTTTGGGACACCCTGCATAAAATTACCAAATAAAATTTCTCCTTTCCCGATCAACATATTCAAATAATTTTTTTTTTAGGATGTGCTCTTAGATAACTTATGGAAACGTATATGATATTAATAAAAACGATAATTTATTTTGACCTTTTATTTTGCTTTATGGGCGATAGATGGCAGCACCTGCCGTCTGAATGGGAATATAAGACATTTACTGTCGTTGGCAAAATAAAGAATATCTGGAAAAAAATTCTAAAAACGAAATGTCTTTTCATTTTACATAGCGCAGGAGCTTACAATTAAAATAAACTTTGAATTAAAACATTTTGTTTCATTTGAAGTTATCATCTCTGTTCAAAATTATCAAAATTTAATTGCAAATAATCACTTTCAATAGTTCTTAGAAAACTCCATCAGAAGTGGCTGGACATGATCTGAGAGCTGCCCCCAAAGGCCCAACCGCTTAAATTCCCTCGCTTGACCAGCTAACGAATGAACTGGCAACACTGCCATCACCGAATTAGTTAAGGTAACTGAAACGCTGCCGGCAAATTAAATTGCGAGGGGCTAATTGAATGATTGGAATTAATTGGAGGGACTGAAGAAGACTTTGGGGCAAGAAAAAAAAACCGGCAAGCAGTGAGACGCAATTAAGGGCCGAGCTATTGTATTAAACATGATTCATCCCCCCATGTATCGTTTAAAGGAAAACGAATGGTCAGTCTGGCCGCCTGGCGACCACTTCGTTAGACCAAAACTCCCTTAAACCAATTATCGTTCGCGACACAAATCGGACGGAGCCAGTTTACCGCAGATTGACTCGCACCAAATTCAATTTGCACAAAGTGCTTCCCAAGATTTCCCACATCGCCGCCATCTTGGAAGTCCCAGCGCGCTCCTTCAATGACCACTCGATGGGGGGGAGGGGGGTGGTCGCTGAAAAAAACTAGGCTTTTCAAGATGGTCAGCATGTCCACTCATCGGTCAATCAAGCCCTCCTCGGTTTTTTTCAACGCCATTTTCTGGTGGCGATATATCTGCTGCTAACCTAATTTGACGCCAGCGCCCTCTCGGCTTTATAAATAGGCCTACTTTAAAATTTAAATCGGGCAACAGGGTGTGATTCGATCGGAGTTGCTTACAAACGAAGTTAGGATCTTGGCGAACCATAGATCACTAGAGCCCCTAGATTACCAGAGGTTGGCAATCTCAATTTTGGACGCCATGACACAATCAAAATGACGTCCAAAAATTAGCCTACCATTTTCGTTTATGGCAAATTCAAAACTCGAAATATTATTTCATCGCTTTCATGTGCAAATGGCCTTATGTTGCCAAAAATTATAGCTCCACCAAAAATGATATTTTGGCTACCGTCTGTTGACAGAAGTCAAAGTCAAAATCAATGAGCTGCCATAGTCTTATGCCCATATCCAGCGTTAAGGCCCATTGAAAGTGCGTTGTCACTTTGGGGACACCCTGCATAACATTTTCAGAAACAATTTCTCCTTTCCTAATCAACATATGAAAATAATTTTTTGTTAACATTAACAGGGACTCGCGTTTCTTGGGATGTGCTCTTGACAACTTATGGAAATGTACATGATTAATAAAAACGATGATTCTACGTTTGACCTTTCATTTTGCTTTATGGCTGATAGAGGGCAGCACCTGCCGTCTGAATGGGAATATAAGAGATTTACTGTCTTTGGCAAAATAAAGAATATCTGAAAAAATTCTAAAAACGAAACGTCTCTTCATCTTATATAGCGCAGGAACTTACTATCGATATAAACTTTGAATTAAAACATTTAGTTTCGTTTGAAATTATCATATCTGTCCAAAATTATCAAAATTCAATTGCAAAAAATCACTATCAATGGGCCTTTACTTTCAAAAAGTGTGCATACAAAAATAGTAGGCTCGTATGCTGGCAGTGATTGCCTGCTGACAAGGGGCAGCTATATCAGAAATTGCATAGACAACGGATGTTTTGGCACATAAGGAGCATGGACCACACCAAAATGCATCCCAATTTACATGTAAATTAAGTAGGATTTTACCTGTACTCTGGCCTCGGACAGTCCTAGCCTCTGACTGAGCTCCTCCCTCATGAAGGCGTCTGGGTAATGAGTTTCGTCGAATAGCCTCTCGAGTTCGTTCAGCTGTTCCAGGGTGAAATTGGTCCTACTTCGACGTTGCTTCAGCTTGGTATGGGCCGGTTCGTCCTCTTCGGTTAGGACCTGATTTTTCGACGATTTCGTGCACAATTCTTCGGTCGTGCTTTCTTCTCTGACATCTAGAAATGAACGAAAAATGTTCAGAAAGAGTCGTTTCAAAGATAAAACTTTGCAAGATTCCTTGGAAAAAGATTGCATCAATAAGATTTTGTAATGCACTTAAAAACTGCATGTAAATGCTGTAAAAATGCATTAAGAAATTCCCAATTCGAAAATTATTTTTCTGCGAGTGCAAATTACAAGTATAAAATCTGTGCCTATCTGTGCAAATCTGTGCAAATTCTGAAGAAATGCCAGTATTTCTTCAAGTATGTGATATCATTTTAGTAAAGAATGAATTCTTGTGTGCGAAAAAAGCTGCACAAAGTTATGAAAAATTACGCAATTATCGAGCTGGCTTAATGTGCAAATAAAGGTTACTTAAGATACTAGATTTCATATACTTAATATGTCTAGAAAACAATTTAGACCATGTCTTTAAATAGGCATAGTTGTTGGAGTCAGCACTTTAAAGGACTATATTTTTTAAAGCATCGTAAATTAAGTTAAGATGCCTTCTCAAAATTAAGATATTTCACGTGAATATAGTTAATACAGTGTTATTAGAGTGTACAGTAAAAACCCAAATCGATTTCCCTGACATTCCATGACTATTTCTCAGTATTTTCCACGAAACGTTACACGGTATCTTGGCATGGCTATAGAATTTACCTATTTTCAAGCACCTAATCGAACAAATCATTTTGCAATTTTTCATTGTTTAAAAACAATATCGAACGATTAACTTCCCAACCCAAAGCCATCACAAAGCATTTCCCCTGCTAACAGTGATTGCCTATCAACAGGGGCCCACTTAGTTGGTCTAATTAAATTGCTAATTTGAGAAACTGCAGCATGAAACGCTAATTAAAATTTCCACGGAGTGTGTATCGCTCAGTCTGGCGGTGGCTCGTCTTTCAATTAACCGCTAATTAAAAGCAATTAATTAATGGCTCAACGCCCTCAAAACAATGGTTTAATAACAAACAGCAAATCCGTCCCCAATGAGTCGAGCTTAGGTGGCCCTAGGCGCAATGTCTGTCAATGGCAAAGGTTAATCGAGTTTCCTACATGTTACGTCTAGACAAACCGGCAAATAAAGGACGGATCAGATTTCCAGGACCTTCGAGCCAGTTTTCTCCAATTTGAGATTTTTCGAAGAACGAATTGAAGACTTGAAATTTCAATAAGGTGTCACAAAATGAATTGGTTAATTGACGCAACATGCTCTACTAGTCAAGCCTAACAGTATTCAAATCTTCACCTCATTAATGCTGCATCACTCAATGCAAACCATATTAAATCGATGGCATAGCACGCAGATATTGCATGTCCACTATGAAATTGTTCAGAATCGCGTGGTTTTCTCATCACATTGAACCCAGATTGTTTCAATATTATTGCTATCATTTTTGTGGCCTCAGTCGAGTAGACAAGTATAAGCATTAACTTAGATTGTTTTGATTTCTTTAAAATAGTGCCGATTTATGACATTACTAAACTCACATCCAATCAGAGGTATACAGTGTGCATAACCAAAAAGGACATACAATGTCCTACCAACCAGTGGTTTTGCAATATACAGTGTATTGAAATTGCGGTTATCTTAGGTCCCAGTGAATGCAGAGGTCCTAAACTTGGGCACAACATAGCTACGCCTCTGGACATACAATATCCGTGCATTTAACCATCAAAATGAGTGACCTATGTTGCAACATCTCACAAACAGACATTTGGCACACAGGTCAACTTGAAATTCAAGTCTTCAAATTTTAAAGTAGTAACGAACCCGACTTCCGGTCGCCCTTGGCGCCTTCGGCCACCATCGTTTGCTCCATTTTGACGCTGGTCGAATCCCTGGAGTCGGGCACGGGTGAGGTCGACGATGACCTGGGCGGCGACCCCGACTTGGAGTCGGAATTGTTGTTGGTGCTGACGTTGTTGTTGGTCTCCCGCCTGTCGCAAGGGTCCTTGCCGAGCGTTTCGTTGGGGCCGATTGGCTGCAGGGGCACGGACGGCGTGACCAGCGTGGCCAAACTCAGATTCAGCAGCAACTGACCCTTCTCGCCCGACTTCATCAGCGCGTCCTTGTCGAACGATTTGGACACGAATTCGGTCAACTTTTCCATAGTCGAGTCCTCTTGGATGTGGATGCGGGGAAACAACTGCCACATGGACACTCGACCAGTTAGCCAGGCTGGGAATGTCGCACTGACCTCTGACGTCACGATCTGCGACGGACAAATGTCGACTTTACTGGCACCAAATCCACGAACGCATGGGGTCTGGTCCAAACTTGTTCACTGGCAAAAACTGACCTTTGACGTCACGATCGTTATTCGATGATAACGTATTTGCACTCAATCCATCAATGCAGTCAGGTGACCAATGGGTCTCCAACTTATCGTTGGCTTGTGATCTCAAGATGACATCGAGCGAGCAAGGGGCCCAGGGGCCTATGCATGCCCGAGGATGTCCGATCAGCTCCTAGTTTCGCTTCTTGATAAGCTGTCAAAAGTCGAGGCTCAAACTTTGAATATGGTTGACAAGTTGTCTCATGTGTGTGATGTCCGGTGGCGATTTCGGCCCTACTGACCTTGAAAAAAACCAACGAGTCGGAATTGCTGAACAGATTCTTGCTTCAGAAATAGTGGTCATCGTAGTACCGGTCAAGCTCGGTGACGTCATTCAAATCCAACTGGTCATCTCGAACTGCCACGCACATTTGGTGAAAAAGTGACCCCTCGATTCGTTGGCACCTGGCGGACTCCGTAGCGCGCGCACCCCACGCGCTCGCGTGCTATCAACGCCAGCTGCGAAGCGTGCAATGCGTCGCTCAGCACGTGGCCAGGCCTCGCGCGCTGGCTCCGCCCCCGTTCGAATTTCGAACGGATTTGATTTTGGGAAGTTTTTTTTTTTGGAAATTTACTAGCGCTACGTACTACCTGCTTGGGATGCGAGTCGATGATATACACCGTATGAACCTTCCGAGGGCTCGATTTCGTCTTTTATGCGTTTGACGTTTGGCTTCGATTTCAATCCGACGAATAAAATTGGATCGTGACTACGGTGACACTAGTCCTTTCATGCCCTCCAAGATAGGCGGCGCTGCGATAGGGAGTAATCAATGCCACAAAAAAATTAGGATTCCAGTTTAACAACATATTCATCTGAAGAATAAATAAAAAAAAAATACTATTCTTTTATATTCAGTTTATTTCTCTGTCAGATTCTAACCTGTTCCAACCTTATTGGAATCTGACAGAGAAATAAACTCAATAATAAATTCGGTATACCTGTCAAGAAGAAAGTTGTCTTTTCTCTCGTTAAAAGAATACTATTCCTGCGAATTTTTTCAATGAATTAAAATTCGTGCATTCTGACTGTTTAAAAAACTTACATGGAAAAGTACATGTTGCTTTATCACGTACACACATTCAGGCAAAAAAATCGAAATCGAATTAAGGTTCCAGAATTCCAATTTGGGTACGTGCTATCAGGCGTAGTAACACAATCCTATATCAAACGAGAGATCAGGTTCAAAACGTCCACCAGAAGGCTGGTTCACACAGCTGCTCACTGTGCAAAAATAAATACTTTTCACAGCCAGGATGTAACAAATTAATATAAACGCCAAGTTTCTTACCGCGTAGAATTTTGCATCCTATTTTCTTCGACGATTCTCGTGAATTATTCATTAATAAAAAGTGAAATAATGATGAGAAAAATTCGAAATGGAATGTGCGTGCGCGAACTATAGCGCGCGCTGAAATTGGAACACGTGCACGCTCAGTTTTCGAATTTTTCTCATCTTCGTTTAATTTTTGTTATTAGTAAATAAACTAATTCACGACTTTAAAAATCGTCGAAAGCAACAGTGGATGAAAACTTGTGCACGGTTAGTAATAAATTTAGCTTTCGTATTAATTTGTTACATCCTGGGCTGTGAAAAACATTTTTCGGCATGATGGCTATGCTCTTTCAGACAGCCAAGACGTACCATGTCTGTAGAAATTTGTATCATTGCCTTAATTTTTTTTTTATGGTTTCTTTTGTTATTTTGTTCCTAACCTGGCCTAACGAAACCGAAACTAACCTAAAAATGTAATTTCTGATGTTTCCCCTGCAGTCAGGCAATCACTGCCAGCTTACGAGCTGTGATGGAAAGCTTGACGCAATTTCAAATTTTCCGCATACTGAAAAGTTGAAAAAAGCACAGCCGATTACGTTTAATCTAAGGTAAGTATTTTCAGGCGCCATTTATGCCGTCACATTTCCGAAAAGGGGCTTTCGTTGACACGTAGGCTAATTCGTAATTCGATTTCCCCGCCCCCGCCGCCATAGATACGGCGCCCGCCCCTGATTGACACCGAGCGCTAATTAATTTAATAAAATTGATTAGGCTGCATTCTAATTACTTGCGCAAACAGCTCGGCGCTGACACTGTCGGCTTAGATTAACGAGTCAAGGCGAGGGGGTGGAAGAGCCGGGGATAACCCAACAGAGGGGTGCCCAGGGCCTGCCTGCGTCCCATGCAGGGGCCACAATAAGCTCGATTTGATGAGACGGAATTTCGGCAGCCTTTGTTTGGTTTGCACAAGAGCAAATTTCAATTTTCACTGGCGCATTTAAGCCCAAAGTATAATAAAGGGGCATGGAAGGCAGCGAGGAAATTGTGCCCCTTTGCTCGACACCGACCTGTACCCCTTGGAACAACCGATATTGATGAGCCTGGCGGAAAATCAACCCCCATACCCCCGATACAGGTACATCGATGCACCCCTGGTAAGGGAATCTTATAAATTCTGGTTTTCAAATAACTTAGTGTATTCGATATTGCCCTTTATTACATTCTAGCATGCATGATACTAATACGTGATACTAATACACGTTGCATACACGTACAGTGTATAATCGTATAGGTTTAAATTGCGTACTTCGGTATTGTCCCTCTTCCAGCATTCAACGTGACTGGACATGCCCTGGTGGTTAAGGGGCCCAACCCGAAATTACATTAGGATGTTATATTCTTTCTTGCTAGACAAGTAGAGTTGAAACCAGTATTTTGTGCACATTTTGGCAGGGACTATGCAAAGGTTCCTGACTTGAAATAAATACTTTTTGAATTATTTTGGTGTTGATGCACGTATATTTAAGTTTCCACATTTTCATGATTTTTAAAGTAAATTTGTGTTCAGAAGAGTTTGCACTTTAATCCAAACTTTGTGCACATTTTGGCAGGGACTATGCAAAGGTTAATGCCTGGAAATAAATAATTTTTGCATTACTTAGGTGTTGGTGCACGTATTTAAGTTGCATTTTCAGACTATTTTTAAGGTAAATTTTTGTGTTCAGAAGTGTTTGCAATTTAATCCAACTTTAGATGATTTGCCAAGTTTGTAAAATGTGACCTCAACATTAATTGAATTACAATTTAGTTTGTCAAGTGGCCAACAAGTTGCGACTGCATTGCATGGTAGTGCTGCAGTATTTGATGCTATTGTTTTGAGACTCCCTGTACGATGCTATAGTGCATATCGTAAGGTGATTTTTTGCTCAGACCTGGTTGAGTTTTTTCATATAAAAGCCCATCCCACCCCACCACATCCCCACATTCTCCCAACTCGTTGGCGAATGGCTGTTCAAGGTGTTACGCCTCATTAAACTAACATCTCTATTTTTCAAAAGCTGCTACGCTGGAGAAAAAGGCTGGATTGTAAAATACACCTTTTTCATCTTCTCGAGCGCAGTTCATTTGGAAATTGAGGCCCACATAAAAAGATTATGACGATGAATTCAATTTATTAGAGCCTATCACTTGGGGATTGGGAGCTGCAGGGGGGGAGGTGAGGGGCAGTGCATGATAAAAGGTCCCCAACGCCATCTATACTGCACTCTGCTAGGTGGAGTAGGATAAATCAGGCCTGACCAGGTCAGTAATCGTAAGAAAATTCTCGTAAAATATGATCAGATTTCGCTGCATCATGCATTACGACAACACGAACCCAATTAAGATTTAATAAAGCTTTAACGCCCATTGAAAGTGATTTTTTGCGATTGAATTTTGATAATTTTGGACAGATATGATAATTTCAAATGAAACTAAATGTTTTAATTCAAAGTTTATATTGATAGCAAGTTCTTCGCTATATAAAATGAAAAGACATTTCGTTTTTAGAATTTCTCCAGATATTCTTTATTTTGCCACGACAATAAATCTCTTACATTCCCATTCAGACGGCAGGTGCTGCCCTCTATCGCCCATAAAGCAAATTAAAAGGTTGAACGTAGAATTATCGTTTTTATTAATATCATATACATTTCCATAAGTTGTCAAGAGCACATCCCAGAAAACGCGAATCCCTGTTAATGTTTACAACAAAATTATTTTAATATGTTGATCAGGAAAGGAGAAATTGTATTTGGTAATTTTGTGCAGGGTGTCCCCAAAGTCACAGCGCACTTTTAATGGGTCTTAAGTACTTTCACTACTCAGTGATATCAAAGTGAAACCAAAAACAAAAACACTACTGGTAGGGATAATAGCATAGTGACCATATACTGATCTTTCCACAAGGGTGCACTAAGCACTCTTATAACAAGTCCATTTTAAAGCAGGCTCAATGCATGACTTGTAATTTTAAGGTATAGTATTGGGCATTTTAAATCCTATAGTACGATCTAGGAGCCGTTTTGTTTCTTGATTTGCGTCTGGCTATTTAAACTGTGGAGATATGTGAAGCTAGTTTGTGCAGTTGTCTATAATTCCATTAGGACAATGAATAGAAAAAAATGGCTTTCATTCAGTGTGTCAGTTATTTCCACTCCATTGTTTTTAATGGACTGTGAAATGGACGGCAAAGTGCTTTGCCATTTTAACCGAATTGCGCGCCGAGAAGATGGTAACCAAATAAAATATATAGAAAAGAGCCCTGCAGGGGGGCACGCGTAAAAAATGGGCACCCAAGGGTGATAAAAAGAGGGTCAAATGCAAAGTGCAGGTCGTTTTCTAATAGATTTCAAAAACTAGTTTCTCTACATGGGTTTCTGGCGCTCTGTGGGAGCGAAACGGGAAATTTAAGAAATTTAAGATGTGTTTTTGAAGGAGTTAATAATAGAGGCGAAATGTCACCCTTATCAAGTGGCCACTTTTCTTACGCATGTCCCCAGTATAAACCATATGCAAAAAAATCGAGTTTTTAGCAATGGGTTTACAGTAAATATCGCTTCAAGTGGTCGTAATTTTAAAACCACACTTCACCATTAGGCGAATGCGAGCAATGCCAAGGAGGGAAACAAATGAGAGATTTTAGGCTGAATTATTAACACTGTCAGGAAGCTACTCCAGAAAAGTGATTGCCTGAGAAAAAGATAAAGGACTGAACGCAGAAGGATTCGTTAAACCGATAACAATGAACGAAACCACTTCCGATTTACAGCAGATGATGCACCTATTCAGAAAATTAGCATCATCCCAAGAGAATGAAAAATGGTTATTAAAGTTCAAGTGTCTACAAATGATGCCAATGATCTTCGAGTTTTACATTCAAAATACGATCTTAGTTAATCCATCATTTATACATTTTGATATAAAATTCAATTCGAAGTTCATTCAGTCAGTGGTCATGTCATCAGCCATCACTGGTAAAGTGGCTTAAAATGATGAAGGATGACATATTGGATCTAAAAATCACGAAAATGCGATGACAGTACACGAACGCTTCTTAATGGAAATTAAGTTCTCAAAACTATTTTCTTAAATTAAAATTCACATTATTCTGAATGTTAACATTACATTCGAACTGAATCTAACGGGAATTTAGTTTTCAAAACTATTTTTTGAAATTACATTTAACATTTGCTCTGAACGTTAACATTGGATTCGAATTGAATGTAATTGAAATTTAATTCTTGAACCATTGTCATCGTTGTTGTCCACTAGCGAATTTCGACGGCGGCCATTCTTATCCGATGATCAAACTTACATTTATAATTTAGCAATAAAATAAAAAAAAGATCAAAATGAAGTATGCAAAGTGAGTATCACCATGATTTCAGTTGTCAAGGCATTGCTATTAATTGCCAAGGAAGCCAACTCCAAAATTACAAATTATTAATATTCAGTTTATCTAAATAGCATGTGCCAATCATACCCCACTCAGCCGTTCATAGCATCACAATTTTCAATTATGCATAAAAGTAATACATAGCAATAAATGGCATGTGAGAAATTATTTTTATTATTATTATTTTATTTTTTTTTTATTTTTTTTTATTATTATTATCATCATTTTATCAAGACCAGTGAAAATAAAATTCCAACATTTCATCGATGGAGATATTTTCCAAATATTTGAATTGAAATTGAATTACTTTGAATGAAGGCGATTTTCTGATTTCCCTTTTGTGTTCCTTCAAATTTAAACCGCATGGATTTTTCAAAAATGGCCCCTTCACAATGCGAGTTTTTCGACGCGGTGCATCGTAGTCAGAAAAGCCCAAATTTTATTTATTTTTGGCCCTCGGTCTCATTTGACTAAACAGATAGATAAATTTGCGTCTTCAGGTGAATTGAAAGCAGTCAGAAAAAAATCGCGGAAGCAGTACGTGCCAGCGTCGAGTTAGCAAATGAAATTATCAATTGTAGTTGGGAGATTTTTGAAAAAAATAAAAAAAAAATTGCTGGCATAGGGCATGCAAGGGGGGGGGAAGATTATCCCGTTTATCCCCCCTTGTTTGATTTCGTCTAGCTAACCGCATTAAGTCGCTGCTCCCCATTGGTGTCCTGGGCTTCCATGCGAAATGTAATTGAAGCGACTTGATGACAATTAGATTTCCAATGATCTGCTATTAGATTTGCGAGGGCTTTGTTACTGGCGCGCGACGCCCGAAATGATAGAAATTTATTTAGGGTATTTAGGATATTAAATTAAAGCGGTTTAGAGAATTAATTCTAATCAAACGCGGTGCCAGAATTAAGTTAGCCATAATTACGCGCTGTTTGGATAAACAGTGTCGAGATATTGTCATCTTTATTGTATTAGGATAATCAGGTTAGCCTTCCTTACATCCTATATGGCTCACAGGATCGACTTGATTTCACGCATTTTTCACTCTCTCTATATGGGATTCTCCTAAGATGCTCCATGGCGGGGGAAAAAATCCCTTTTTTTCTGCATATTTTTTTAATTTTTAATGCGTTTAAGACCTATCGATTCGGCGGGGAAAAAGTGAGCGTACATTGTCTGTTGATTTTATATATTATATAAAATGTGAACGTAACAAATAACCCAGTTTGGGTGCATCCTTTTTTTTGATTTAAGGGAGGATGTCTCGCCCACATGCAAAAGAAATTATTTCAAAATGCATTTGCAATTTTAATTTTAAAAAAATTGCAAATTGTAAAATGTATTTTTTAATAAAAAAAAGCTTCACGATAAATGCGTTTTCAAATGTAAACAGAAACGCATTTTGCTAATGCATTCCACGATGCATTTGAAAATGCATTGATAAGTGCAATGCACAATACATTTAGCAATACAGATTCATGAATTTCAGTGTGCTATTTAATTTCTTACATTATTAAAAATTCAATTTTAAAGTAAATTTTATTCATAAGAAAATAACTAATTTAGTACGTGTACTAAAACAATGTGATTACAAATAATACAAATGTTTGCATTTTGGAGTTATACATATGATTTTCTGTTGATTTTATATATTATATAAAAAGTGAACGTAACAAATACTCCAGTTTGGGTGCATTCTTTGTTTTTGAATTTAAGGAAGGATGTCTCGCCCACATGCAAAAGAAATTTCAAAATGCATTTGAAATACATTGCAAATTGTAAAATGTTTTTTTGCAGAAAAAGTTCCACGATAAATGTATTTTCAATTGTAAACAGAAATGCATTTGAAAATACATTGATAAGTGCACTGCACAATACATGTGTTGTGTAGCAAATTAGTATGAAACGCAAAATTTAATTCAGTTCGACATTTGGCATTATCGTATATCACGATGAGCTCCAAGGAAATCTTACCTAATCTATCGGATCCAATTTTCCTATTACGGAGCTCCAGCGAATTTGCAAATATAAATTTGAATTAAGTTTCGCCGCGTTCTCATAGGCGATAAACTAAAATGAATTAATTCAATAAAAGGCAAGTAAACATTAACGCGAATTACCGCATGAGTGAATTAAGGCGGGATTAATTATGGCGAGGCGTAAATTCTCCAGCCATTTAGACCTTCAGTCATCAATGTTTATAAATATGCATATTGATCGCTCGTAGTATATGATGGCAAGTTAAATTTGCATCATAAACAACGATTTTAGAAATTACATTTCTGTGGGTTTTTTTGGGCGAAAAAATAAAACTGAATCTGAAAACACTCCCAACAAGTAATGAAGTTATTTAAAAAATTGTGGCCATATACGAGTATAATGTTCCTGAAGAAATGACTTGAGGATCATTGAAAGTGCGTTGTAACTTTAGGGACACTCTGCATGAAATTACCAAATACAATTTATCCTTTCCTGCTCACATATTACAATAATTTTTTTGTAAAGATTAACAGGGACTCGCATTTTTTGGGATGTGCTCTTGTCAACTTATGGAAATGTATATGATATTAATAAAAACGATAATTCTATGGTTGACCTCTTATTTTGTTTTATAGGCGGTAGATGGCAGCACCTGCTATCTGAATGGGACTGTACGAGATTTACTGTCGTTGGGAAAATAAAGAATATCTGAAAAAATTTGAAAAATGAAATGTCCTTTCCATTTTATATAGCGCAGGAACTTACTATCAATATAAACTTTGAATTAAAACATTTAGTTTCATTTGAAATTATCATATCTGTCCAAAATTAGCAAAATTTCTTTCCATGAGCCTTAAGTTGCACCAAATTATTTTTGGGGAAAAACTCAAAACCTCAATTTCTCCAAGCAGCACATTGCCTGCAATGTTAATCTGCCCTTTATCGTCCATCATTGTGAATTTGCAGCACAAAATATTCGTGTTCCGCCTATTCTTTGCATACAAATTCATTGGAGGACCAGCTCTAAAGCCCATCGTTGCATGTCAAATAGGTCTGGGCGACGAATGCTAATGTCTTTGTCCTTTTTTTCTGATTTTTTTTGTAAGGGCCTAGCTGCACGAATCCATGGGCGTGAAATATAGGCAATGCCTTCGCTCAAGTAGTCTTCTTTATGAAACTGCGCCCAGAAATTAATTAAATTACACGAGAGGTTACAGAAAAGATTTCCTCGCTATTAAGTGATTAAACCGACAAGCGAGGCAATTATTCTTGGCATTGTCTTCAGTAAAAGAGATTAGATTTTCATTCAGTTAAATTGCCTAGATTACACGAGTGTAGCTCTTCCTTCGCCCTGCTGTGCTCAAGATAGGGCCGCCAATGAACCGCTTGTGGGGGGCCAAAAAATGCATTTTCAAAACCACTTTTCATATAATCAACTTTCGCCGTAAGACGCGTTTGTGACAACTGAAAAAGTCATTTGCTGCGAAATGAGGATTGCAGTCAAATCCTAATTTTCTGTTTTTTGCTTTTTCATTTTCGCACATTATCAATAAAGCGAATTAAACGCGCAGATCATTTGCATAATTGCATAAATGAGCTTAATTAACACCCGTGAATTAAATGGGCTTTAAACATTTTTCACTCGTACATACCTAGTTTTCCCGTAGAAAATTCATGCAAACGTATGCATTCGATTCAACAATAAATTTCATTTTAAATTTCTTGGGTTGAGGTACCTTAAATCAAGCCACCCCAGTGCAGATTTCCAATTTGTAATCAACATGCAAAACATGCTTACGCATTATTTAGATAGACCCATTGAAAGTGATTTTTTGCAATTGAATTTTGATAATTTTGGACAGATATGATAATTTCAAATGAAACTAAATGTTTTTAATGAAAGTTTATATCGATAGTAAGTTACTGCGCTATATAAAACGAAAAGACATTTCGTGTTTAGAATCTTTCCCGATATTCTTTATTTTGCCAACGACAGTAAATCTCTTCTATTCCCATGCAGACGGCAGGTGCTGCCATCTATCGCCCATAAAGCCAAATAAGAGGTCAAACACTGAATTATCGTTTTTGTTAATATCATATACATTTCCATAAGTTGTCAAAGAGCACATCCCAAAACACGCGAGTCACTGTTAATGTTTACAAAAAATTATTTTAATATGTTGATCAGGAAAGGAGAAATTGTATTTGGTAATTTTCATGCAGGGTGTCCCCAAAGTCACACGCACTTTCAATGGGCCTTAAAGTCTGTATGCAAACAGCAATAATGTAGTGTGAAGCCAAGGGAATAACTTCAGCCCAGGGTCACCCTCATGACGTCACTGCATAATTCGTCACTGCCCAGGCTGCCCCAAGCACTTCTTTTATTGTTCCTATACTGCAGCCTTTCAACCCCCTCTCAACTTTATTGCCGAATATTTCATCTCCTCGACCGCAGATTTCATTTTTTTTGTGTTTGACCATTTTAATATTTGTAGCGGAATGGGCAGGGGGTGCAGAGCGCAGTCCAGGGTCTTTAAAAAGAAATTGGGCCCCGGACCCCCTCGACCAATCGGGGGCGTATATACCAGGGCCACAGAATTTATTGCTCAGAGAATACGGTCATTTCTCTTATATAGTTGAAAGTTGGAAAATTGCTTGTCCGAATATTAAAAGATAAACGAATTAGAAAAAAATAAAACCCACATTTAGTCCAAGCCGAAACTATGAATGATACCAAGCGATTTTCGGTCAGAATTTTTACATCAACCCATCCTTTAAAAGAACAAAATTTCCACTTCCTGTATATACAGTTCTGACCGAATTTGATTGAGGGGGACGGAGCGGTTATGGTGACAAAAGTCCATTTTTTGGTGGGCGTCGTTCCCAGCTGAGATCTTTTCAAGCTACTTACAGTATAAAATTTCCTGAAATAAAATGACTTGCAATGGAAAACCCCACAAACCAAAAACCATCCTGCATCTGGAGGTTCTCGCATCCCATAACTGTATTGTTGGTTTGCAAATAAAGCTAGGAATTTTGATTTCAAATGAATTTTCGCTGATCAGGGCCCAATTTCACACAATAATGAGTGTGAAGAATTGGTGAATCTGAGGGATAGCTGGCAGTACTAGTTGAGGTTTTCAAGTGTACATATGACATGAAAACCTAAACTCCTCCTTGCTATCCCTCAGAATTAACTTTTCATGCTCATTTTTTATGAAATGGGGGCCAGTTTTGATTCTCGTCAAAACAACCCCTTGCAATACACATGACATGTGTAGTGCTGATTTCATAGATTACTTTCTAGATCCTAACCATTACAAGTGTAGCCTTGGGAGACATCCCTATATGGCCTTTTAGAAGCACCCTTACCCTTACGTCTGTGATATCCGTCATCATCGATTGCGACATTAAGCCATCGCTTGTCAAACTAGCGTCGAGTACAAGTTTCACGCGCAATTAGGAGGACGGAGTTTTCGTCAAATTAAGTTAAAACGAATGATTCAATTATTCGCATTCAAAAGCACATTGCAGGTGGCGCCCTCTGTGCACTTGGGCCAATGGCAGAAACTTGGAAATCCCACATTCAGGGTCGAAAAACGTGAAATATCTGTTGATATTTAGATTTCGTTTTCTCCATTCGTAATTGTTACGTTGACGCAAACGAATGTACATGTAGATTAAAGGCCCCAATGTTTTCCCGAAAATAAATGCAACACTTACCACTTACACGCAGCAGGACGTTCCATTCAGTAGCCCCAACACAGTGACAATGATGTTTGTAAATTTTCCCCGGCAATTACCCAAGTAGCACACAGACGTTGAATAGACGTTGATTTTTGGTTTATACGTCTATTTTTCGTCTACAACTGGTTAT
>JAQFYZ010001279.1:0-25304 GCA_034695085.1 Cylindroiulus punctatus | reverse complement strand
ACCAGTTTACTTTTTTGCATTTTTTTGCAAAAAATTTGCAAAACCAGTTTACTTTTTGCATTTTTTTTGCAAAAAATGTGCAAAACCAGTTTACTTTTTGCATTTTTTTGCAAAAAAATTTGGAAAATCAGTTCACTGTTTGCAAAATTTTTCGATTTATTAACCATTGTATCTAGTATGAATTTTTATTTTTTGGTTCCAATCTATCTAGTATAAATTTTCTATTTTGCCAAACGGGGTCGTGACCCCTGGAACCCCACCCTGGACTTGCCACTGTATTCGCCTTCAATTTTACAAATCGCGGCCCGACAACCATCGCTGATCGTTTCGGTATAACGCCAAGAACATTTAAACATCTAAACCCCAAAAGACAGTAAAAGCGTCGAAAAGCCAACGCATTCGAATCGTTCGAATGCTCAAATACACGTAGAACGAATGTACGGAAAATGTTTGTGAGGCCGTGCCTGCCGAATTTTCGCCAATTTCGTCTCAAAAACCACTCCCGGGCGAGCACGAAACACTCCTGAACGTTTTCTGAAACGCGGAATATCGCCTAAATAGACATAAATTAAGATATGGAGAGATTTGTCATACCTAGCCTCCGCCGAATTCGAATTCGACAGAATGGGACCGCCACCTCCGATGATCCGAGGGTCATTTCCAGCAAACTTCGTGCACAAAACCAGCTCATGTACGTCGGAGGTACTTCGCCACACCTGTAAATTCAACAACCTAATTAAAATCAGCCCAAACTCAAAATCCAACGCCGAAATAGCGCTGAATTCCAATTCGAATTCGAACGTCTCAAAATGGAACGCCAAGTATAGCCGCAGATACAGTACATGTAGCAGCAGTAATTTCCTAATTTACGGTTTTGCGCAGGCCGTGCAGCCACCTCCAGGCGAGCCCCGAACGTTCACGATCACGTTTCACACGCCAAATATCGACTTAATCGCCCCGATTTTAATTAACGGATGAAAATCTTCCTACCTTCGTGGACCGCAGCAGACGACATCTTGTCGATCTTCTAGAACATTCGAAAAAGGAACCGTTGGAAAAAGATGGCGTCGAAAGAGCGCTCCGCAACTTCTCCGTGCTTTTTCGCTGCTTGAACGACACGCTCCGCAGCGCTCTCTGGCTGCGTTCCATTCTATCGAATTCGGAGGATGAAGATGAGCCGGCTGTGTTGGATGACCAGGTAGGACGAATCTCTCCGTATCGTAATTTCAGTCTAGTTGGGCGAGATTGTGTGTTTTGGAAAACGTTCATGAGTGTTTCGAGATCGCCCGGGAGTGGTTTCTGAGCCGAAACTGGCGAAAATTCGGCCGGCACGGCCTCTCAAACATTTTCCGTAGAAGCGTTCTACATGTATTTGGGCTTTCGAACGATTCGAATGCGTTGGCTTTTCGACTATTTCGGGGTTTAATCTGGGGTTTAGATGTTGTTAGCGTTATACCGAAATGATCAGCGATGCTCGCGGAGTAAGCGGCGGTGGTTGTCGGGCTGCAATTTGTAAAAATAAAGGCGAATAAGTGCCGGTGGAATCAGGTGGAATAGGCCGCTATCGGCGTTCGATTGCCGCCATTTCGAATGCGGGGGTGCGAGGCTAGCGAGGCGAGCGAGGCTAGGCGGATCCAGGGCCAGGACCCCGTTTGGCAAAATACAAAATTGACACTAGATAGATTGGAACCAAAAAATTAAATTGATACTAGATACAATGGTTAATAAATCGAAAAATATTGCAACAAAATGAACAGATTTTGCAAATTGTTTGCAAAAAAATGCAAAAAGTAAACTGGTTTTGCAAATTTTTTGCACAAAAAAATGAAAAAAGTAAACTGGTTTTGCAAATTGTTTGCAAAAAAATGCAAAAAGTAAACTGGTTTTGCAAATTGTTTGCAAAAAAATGCAAGAAGTAAACTGGTTTTGCCAATTTTTTGCACAAAAAAATGAAAAAAGTACACTGGTTTTGCAAATTGTTTGCAAAAAAATGCAAAAAGTAAACTAGTTTTGCCAATTTTTTGCAAAAAAAATGCAAAAAGTAAACTGGTTTTGAAAATTTTTTTGCAAAAAAAATGCAAAAAGTAAACTGGTTTTTCAAATTTTTTGCAAAAAAAATGCAAAAACGTAAACTGGTTTCAAAAAAATGCAAAAAAAGTGAACTGATTTTGCAAATTATTTGCAAAAAAATGCAAAAAGTAAACTGGTTTTGCAAATTTTTTGCAAAAAAAATGCACAAAGAAAACTGGTTTTGCAAATTGTTTGCAAAAAAATGCAAAAAGTAAACTGCTGTTGCAAATTTTTTGCAAAAAAATGCAAAAGTCAGGAAAGTAGCAAAAGCGGCCTTTTGCAATAATTTTGTAAACAAATGTAAAATAGTGAGCTGGTTTTGCAAAATGTTTTGCAAAAAATAAACAGCTTTTGAAAATTTTTTTTAAAAAAATACAAAAAATGACCTAGTTTTTGCAAATATTTTTTTAAACATGTATATTTAGGCCTCCATATAAGTAAAATCATAATAGCCTCCATCACGTCATAAATTGCCGTTTCGATTATATAATGGTCAAATTTTGGTAACGGACCCCGTTTGAAAACAAAGCTGGATCCGCCCCTGATACGTAAAAATGAAGGCGAATAAGACTGAATAAGCGCCGGTGGAATAGGCCGCTATCGGCGTTTGAATGCGGGTGTGCGAGGCTAGCGAGGCTAGGCAATAAGCCCGGTGTTGCGGAGTGTCGTCCGTGCCGCTCCAGAGCGCGTCGTCCGCCGCCTGGAAAACTGCTTCTGCTCCGGGGTCGGTCGTCCGCATGGGCGCAACAGCAGCCGAGAAAGGAAAAGATGCTCGTTTGCACCAAACAGCAGCTCCGTAGGAATAACACGGGGGTTGACGCGCTGCGTTCACGGACCTTACGCGTGCCCTAGACTTAGGACCTAAACGGCGATGGGGCCGGAATGTCACGCACATGCCTGACATTCGAATAAAACATGTTTTGGGGCCGATAACGAATTTGGAAAGCGAGTTAGGGCCGTTTGAAGAAAGTGGTTACCCCTGTGGGATGCGCACCAGCATGACACCAAATTGCAGCACTTTATCAAGCTGCGCCTGAACGCGATTGACAATTTTTTATTGAAATGACATTTTTTGGTCCTGAGGTGACGGCGGTAATGGTCCTTCGGATTCTGGGTCCTTATGCCCTTTGGTTAAGGCTCTCCCTACCAATGATTGTTTATGGTCCTGCATGAGGTTAGGGCCAAAATAGTCATTAGGATATTTGGACCTTATGCCCTTTGGTTAGGGCTCTCCCTACCACTGATTTTGGTCCTGAGGTTAGGGCCAAAATGGTCATTTAGATATTTGGACCTTATGCCCTTTGTTTAGGGCTCTCTCCACCACTGATTGTTTACGGTCCGAAACTGACGGCGGAAGTGGTCCTTTGATCTGGGTCCTTATGCCCTTTGCCTAGGGCTCTCTCCACCACTGATTGTTTATGGTCCTAAGGTTAGGGCCAAAATGATCATTTGGATATTTGGACCTTATGCCCTTTGGTTAGGGTTCTCCCTACCACTGAATGTTTATGGTCCTAAGGTTAGATCCAAAATCGTCATTTGGATATTTGGACCTTATGCCATTTGTCTAGGGCTAGCTCCCTGCCACTGATTGTTTTTGGTTCTAAGGTTAGGGCCTAAAAGGCCCTTTGGATTATGGGGCGTAACCGCGTAATGCCCTTTGGTTAGGGCTCTCGTTGATAACACGTCCATGTATTCCACCACCGATACATTGCCAATTATTGCTTTTTATGGTCCAAGAAAATCGTAACAGAAATTGCAGCGCTGAATGGAGACACTTTTCCACCTGGTAGACAACGCCGAGAATTTCCGAGTGCCTGGTAGCGCGAGGCTACGTTTCGAGAGGGTCATCCGAAATGGTCTGGAATTTTTTTAAGCCAGACGTACGTATAATTCTCGACACACACACACACACACACCTGGAAAATGTGGAAAAGTGAATTATTTTTGATTTATTTGGAAAAATTCAGGAGAATTTAACAAATCTCCTCATGTGGAAGAGATCGATGATGAAATCGTAAATTTCAAAAGAATAATCTATATTGGTATTTTTTATTTTTTTTTATTAAGTTTTTATTTATTATTAAATCGTGTGCTGGTTTCTATAAGTTATATTTTCGCATTTTCCGGGAATTTTTCTTTTAATCTGGAAAAGTCAGAGAAGTTGAAAGTTGAATTTCTGAATGTTATAAAAAAGGTCCGCACCCTGGCCGGTTTCGATGGGTGTCATTGACACCCATTTTTTGACCATTATGAATTTTGGTCGATTTTAAAAAGAAATTTAAGGCTGGGCCCCATAAAACGAGGTCGAAGCAGTCTGCCGATTAATTAATTGACCGTTTGATTAATCGGAGTGAAAATCCTTCAATGAAGTTGTAATATTTTTCCAGCGCCTTCCGCCTCGCTATCTTTTTTGGCTGGTCCTATAATTTCCCTATCTGAACATCGGATCAGAACGCTCAATGAAACAGACACAATTTAATAAACGAAACTCGTTTTTTTCATTCATGCGATTTCGGTTTCTGGATTAACGAGCGATTAAGGCGCGATTAACGGCGGATTTTAACGTTTCCTACGTTAACTAACTGCTGAATGTTAGAGAAAATGTTACGACATTAAATGTCACGCAATTTAATGCCTTTTCATATTTTAATGTTAACTTTCACATTGCTATAGCTGTGCGTATTGAATTTTCAAATTTGGGCCAATTTTTTGCCAATTTTTTAATCGCATTTATTATACATTGAACAGGTAAACACTGTTTTTTAAAAGTTTTAATAAAAAAATAAAGAAAATGTAAGAATATTTTATGTGGAAAATTTGTGCCAATTTTTGTAAAAATATGGAAAATGTAAAAATATTCTGTGCCAAATTTGTGCCAATTTTTGTATAAATATGGAAAATGTAAAAATATTCTGTGCCAAATTTGTGCCAATTTTTGTAAAAATATGGAAAATGTAAAAATATTCTGTGCCAAATTTGTGCCAATTTTTGTATAAATATGGAAAATGTAAAAATATTCTGTGCCAAATTTGTGCCAATTTTTGTAAAAATATGGAAAATGTAAAAATATTCTGTGCCAAATTTGTGCCAATTTTTTGCCAACTTTTTAATCGCATTTATTATACTGATCTAATAGACTCGTATCGAGATATAATTTTCTGTGTTTAGCTGAAAAAGTCCTTGAATATCCCATTTTCTGACCAAACATTGAATAAATTTTTAAAAATTTAACAAAAAAAATAAAGAAAATGTAAAAACAATTTCAGCAACTGTTTGATTTTTACAACCAACATTCAGTTGTTTAACTAATGTTTTTTTTTTTATTAATCAAAATTAACCAAAATTGACCGAAATTTGATGATTCGTTTTTTCATTGGCTAAAAAGCTGGTCACATATTTCCCACGTGTTATCGTTTAGCCTAATTTTCAGTAAATGAAACACTAATGAGGCGGTTAATAAATGAACTCGTTTTGCTTTTACTATTTTTTTTTCATTCATAAAAGATTTGTGAGGGCGCGGCTTGATCGTGATTAACGCGGATGTATTTCGAGCTAAGCCTAATCATTCAACTTGAGGAAAATCCTTTTAAGGAATTTGCCAAATTTGGGCAAAAGTTAATCGAGTTGTTGGCCATTGCGTTACCACGAGTGGGAGAAAATCATGAAAATGTATAATAAACACCTTCGGACGTTGACGTGGCATTTAGGCGAATGAAAATTTAGGGAAATTCCCGGAAATTTCGAAACGAATTTTTTAGAATTCGCCCAAATTTGGAAAAGTGACGTCATTTTATTTCAACCCATTTGACATCATGTTTTAGGTTTAAAATGTTGTAAAACAGGGTTACCCAAACCTGGAAAAATCAGGAAAAAGTCAGGAATTATTGATTTATTTTATAAAAGTCAGGAAATTTAACAAATTTCTTGATACAGAAGTCAAGACAGAAGTCAAGATTTAAAAATGGCGTCCTTTTTGGGAATCTTTTTAAACATATTTTTCTTAGTTTTAAAAAATGATTTAAAAATGACGTCGTTTTTGGTAAATTTTTTAAAAATAGTCCTTAGTTTTAAAAAAATGATTTAAAAATGGTGTTCTATTTGGGAAATTTTGTCAAAATAGTTATTAATTATAAAAAATAATTAAAAAATGGCGTCTTTTCTGGGAATTTTTTTATTAAATAGTCCTTAGTTTTAAAAAATGATTTAAAAATGGCGTCTTTTTTGGGAAATTTTTTAAAAATAGTCCTTAATTTTAAAAAATGATTTAAAAACGGCATCCTTTTCGGGAAATTTGTAAAAATAGTCCTTAGTTTTAAAAAATGATTTAAAAATGGCGTCATTTTTGGGAAATTTTTATAAAATAGTCCTTAGTTTTAAAAAATAATTTAAAAATTGCGTTCTTTTCGGGAAATTTTTTAAAAATAGTCCTTAGTTTTAAAAAAATGATTTAAAAATGGTGTTCTTTTTGGGAAATTTTGTCAAAATAGTCCCTAATTATAAAAAATGATTTAAAAATGGCGTCCTTTTTGGGAAATTTGTTAGCAATAGTCCTTCATTATAAAAAATGATTTAAAAATGGCGTCCTTTTTGGGAAATTTTTTAACAATAGTCCTTAATTATAAAAAATGATTTAAAAATGGCATCCTTTTGAGATGTATTGATGTCTTTTGGAAAAAATTATCTAAAAATTAAATACTATTTTGATCCATGTGCCACCTGGGAATGTGATTTTTATGTCACGTTGATAAGAATTTGTGCTAACTGTGGGCAGCAGTTTGATTTTTTTTGTCTGTTTTTATATTTGGATGCCGCCTGCTATCACGAATTGCTCCTAAATTGTAAAACGTGTCAAACCTTTCGTAAATATTTACAGCGCCATCTAGGCGCCACCTTGGTCATTCAGTTTTGCTGAGACGCCATTTTTTCTGCAATCAAACACAAAAAATGGTAAATAAACAGGCGTTTAGGTGCAGAACAGTGATGGATGACAGAGAAAACACGTGAAATAAAACCTTGAAATAAAGACATTTCCACTAAGGGTCAAGGGTCAAGGGTCGCGGAATAAACCCCATTGTAGTGAACTGGCAAATTTGCAAAATACATGAATAATGAATTGGCAGACTATAGGCGTGGCTAAGTATGTTTAAAAATTGTCTGAAAAGTAGTCAAATTAGGTAAAAATGTGATTAAAGTTGGTAAAAATGCATTGAGATTGAAGGGAATCAATGGAAATATTTCCATTGATTCCCTAAATTATGTTGGGATTTGGAAATGATGCTCACATTTGTCAGCAAAACAAGTGTAAAAATTAACACTAGGAGAAATTGGCAGAAATTCAGAGAAACTTTATTAAAAATTGAGAGAAATTGTGATAAATGTTATTGAAATATGCGAGAAGTGTTGATGACCATTAAAAATTAGGAGAATTTTCATAAACATTATTAAAAATGAATAGAAATTTTGATAAAGATAATTAAATATTGGGAGAAGAGTTGATAACCATTAAAAATTAGGAAAAAATTTCATAAACATTATTATAAAATAATAGAAATTTTGATAAAGATAATTACATATTGGGAGAATAGTTGATAACGATTAAAAATTACGAGAATTTTCATAAACACTATTAAAAATTAATAGAAATTTCCATAAACATTATTAAAAATTAATAGAAATTTTGATAAAGATAATTAAATATTGGGAGAAGCGTTGATAACCATTAAAAATTAGGAAAAAATTTCATAAACATTATTAAAAATGAATAGGAATTTTGATAAAGATAATTACATATTGGGAGAATAGTTGATAACAATTAAAAATTAGGAGAAATTTTAATCAACTTTATAAAAATTTATAGAAATTTTGATAAAGATAATTAAAAATTGGGAGAAAGTTTCATTATCATTAAAAATTGAAGCAATTAAGTAGTTATTTGCAAATATTTCCGAAATTTGGACATTTTTAGATAATTAAAAAGAAAAGCTCATCCTTACCCATTTTTAAAAAATGAAAATTAAGCGAACAGGACAAAAAATAGGTGCAAAAATTTAGACAATATGTAAGGAGAGAATATTTTTATGTTTACAGGTTGGTGAGTCATTTTCTGTAAAAAAAATTTACCTAAATTTCTCCACAAACTACTTATGTTGAAATTATAATTAGTTTTCAGGAAGAAATGTTAGTTAATCAATTTGCTGAACATAATGTTTATATAATTTTAATCAAGGAATTCATTTCTGGGAAAAAGCATTTTGTAAGTTGCTGATGGATACAATAGAGGGCGCTGAAATCCATTTCCTTAATTAATTCCCCTCTAAATCATTTGACCGCAGCAGAATATAAACTAAGTCACTGTGAAACCGACCGAAAAACCTAAATCAAACATAACAAAAGTTCATCCAGTCTTATTGTTTTTGTTTGTTTTTGTCGTTTTTTTCTTGGCCTTGATTCGGTTTTTTTCCCTTTTGATGTCGATTTTATGGAAATCAATTTCGTAAACTGGGATTATTAAAAATAACTAGTTTAAACAATGTGGTTAAAAACCATGTGGTTAAAAACAATGCTGTTTTTTATTAGTGCAATTTGACATTTTTGATGTGCATACATCTAAGAATAAATTAGTTTTATTGTTTTTTTTAATTCAAAAATCTATTTTTAAAAAATTCAAAAAATGGTGGAGGTCAACATCTTGTAAACAATGTTAATGAAATGAAACATTATGAAGTAATGATCCGTAATTCAAAGTATCCACCACGATGTCGAGCTCACTGCACAGATATTGCATGTCCATCAATACAGGGTGTCCCTAAATACAGGAAGAAATGCTAGTTAACTAATTTGTTGTATATAATGTTTATATAATTTAAAAAAGGAATTCAATTCGTTGGGCTGACATTTTTGATGTGTGCATCAAAGGATAAATTAGTTTTATTGTTGTTGTTTTTAATTCAAAAATCTATTTTTAAAAAATCAAAAAATTAACATCATGTAAACAATGTTAACGAAATGAAACATTATGAAGTAATGATCCGAAATTCAAATTATCCACCACGATGTCGAGCTCACTGCACAGATATTGTATGTCCATTATTTATCTGAAAAATTTAGTTAAATCAATACAGGGTGTCCCTAAATGCCTGCAGCGGTTTTAGTAAATGGCTGTTGATTTTATATCCAACATATGATCACAGTTATTGCGAAAATACAGAAAAAATCTACTTTTTTAAAATTCACAATGAATCCAAGCATTTTTACACACCCTGTTTGTGCAGGTTGCTGCTTGAACTTTTGAATTATTTCGTTCATTTTTAAATATTTTTTATTCGTTTTGTTGATTTAATAAATTTTAAATGGGTTACGCTATCCCTCCCATCGAAGGTGTTTTTTAAATAATCAAAAATTTGATCCAGAAAATCAACGGCGTGGAAATTTATGATTTTTTGGCCACCGGTTGCATTAAAAATAAATGAAATAAAAATCGAACAACGTGTTTTATTTAGGTCTGAAACACTAATTTAAGTGACGAAATGAGGTACAGGTGTTTGCCTGCTCGACATAACAGTAATATCGATGTTGATAATGATTTTAATTCGACCAAGGGAAAATCGAGAAACAGTTTTGAAATTCAAATTCAAATTGTGGGAATTTTTTTTTTTTTTTTTTGTGAAATTTTGCAATCGTGGATTTTGTAAATTTGCTATTTTTTGTTGATGTTGTCGTGTGGGAAATTTTAAATGTTACCTTAGTTATTAGTAGGCGAATTGGAGCGTGGATGAAAATGCCTGTTTGACTAATTAATTTGCAAAAAATGCATCCAGATATAATTTGGTGTCAAAAACGTGACGTCATTTTAGGTTGAGAAAACGGGTAGTGACGTCATGTTCCTCTCAAATGTTGTCGATAATGTAAAAAATGTCACCAAACTATGACGTCATGTTCTTCCCAACTGTTATCGATAATGTAAAAAAATATAACCAAATTATGACGTCATGTTCCTCCCAAATAATGTCAATAATATCAAAAAATTTCACAAATTATGACGTCTTGTTCCTCCCAAATATTGTCAATAATATCAAAAAATGTCACAAATTATGACGTCATGTTCCTCCCGAGTAATGTCAATAATATCAAAAAATGTCACAAATTATGACGTCATGTTTCTCCCAAATGTAAGGAATATGGACGTTTTATTACATTACTATAATTACATTTTTTACAATAATAAAAAAATGTCACAAAATTATGACATCGTTCAACTGCTTTTAAAATTCGTTTTGATTACGTCATGACAATTGCTTCGATTAACGACGTCATTTGTGGTTGTTTGTTGTGGAACAATGTCAAATGACTGGTTTTGAAATTATGACTTTACATTTGTATAGTGAATGTATGTCCAAACTCTACCATAGTTTATTTTTCACTAGGGTTCAGTAACGTCATGAGCTGAAAATGTCATTTTTGGTTACAGTTTTGCAAATAATTTTAATTATGGTCTGAGAAAATGAATTTCTGTACTCTGCATTACTACGTAATGCATGTAAATCTGTTTTGCTACTTGACTCGACTTAGCTGATTCGTATCGAGGTAGGTAATGCAGGTTTACATGCAAGACTTACTTGGATAAACTTGATCTAAATAATTCATGTGCTCAAGTTTTGTACACTTGGATTTGAATGACGTCATTTATCTAACTTATCCAACTTTGAAGGATGAAGTCATTAATGCTGCCATCATCGGTCATCTTTTGATGTCAGCTGATGTTAAACCCCCTAATCCACGTCCATTACGTAATTGTACATGCATAAAAACGCTTCACCAGTTGACCCCCGAAACGATGACCTCAACTGGGGTCAGTGACCTTTCATCCCCTCTTTTTGGTGTTGACTTTTTGAACGAATGAGGTGCTGGATGAACATCCCCCACGAAATTTCACTTGGTAATTTTTTTAATTATTATATTTTTATTTTTTGTTTGTTTTTCTATTTATTTTCTTTAATTTCGTCCAATTCGTAAAACAGTTTTAATTATGAGTGGGAACTGGTGTTTTAATTCGATGTAAATTATAGCTTCTGTCGAGTATGAATTGACCTTTGACCTTTCACTTCCGGTCACATCCGGTGCAAAACGATTTCGTCTGGGCAAAAACTCACTTGAATGTGAAAATGAATTTTGATGAACAAAATTGAAGATGATTTTTATTTTGTTTGTTGATAAATTTGCTGGCTGTTTTACAACATGTATTATTTCTCCCCCTGCGAAATTGGGGGTCATAAAAGGTGATATAATCTGCTCCTAAATATGGTTTCCCCAGCACGATGACCAGTGGCCGAGGATGCATTGTTTTCGTGCGATTATAAAAACAACATCCACCTAATGACAACAGTAATAATAACGCAATAATGATGATGACGACCTCTAAAATCTTTATTCGATCAGTCAGTGGGGGTCGGCTGCTTGATGGGAGAGGGCGAAAGGTCGATGAATTACGAACTGGGAAATATCGACTGCTTACTGCGCAGATATTGCATGTCCATGATTTCAAATTGTTCACAATTCCGGTGTAATTTATTTTTGCAAGATAGCGCGTTAGGTCGTAAACATCGACATAACACGTTGCTTTGATTGGGCACCGGAAACCGGAAGTTAAACTCGCGCGTTTCGCCGTCAAAAGGCGTTTTTCCGCGTGAAAAAAATGCATTGGCCACCATGCTAAGACTCCTTTCTTTACATTGGCCGCTTTGAGGGTCACGTGACTGGTCACGTGCCCGTGACGTAGTTGGCAGCACGCGCAGATGACGTAGTTGGGGTCTCGTGCCGATGACGTAGTTGCGTGGAACGTAACCAAGGCAACCGTGGAACGCGGTGTTCGAATGTTCGAAAGCGTAGAACAAGATGGCCGCTGCTGATCAATTTACAATCGCATAATTTTACATTAAAAAAGCAATAAATGCAAAGTTTTAATAATGAAAATTGACGGTAAATCCGAAGAAAGGTCTTCGCGGATATGGGGAGTAAGATTTCCGAGAAGATCGCCTCCGTTCAAAGGGTTTTTGACGTGAGTGTTTACTCCGCATCCATTTTCGTTCCATTTCGAATTCGTTCTTAATTGCTGGTGCTAGGCCTAATTTCATAGTTTTAAAAACTGTAATGAGAAATGTACATGTACGATGCAGGTGGGCAGAGTTTCGGTTTTGGAACCGTGAGAAATGCAATTTTTCTTTTTTTTCAGTCGTAATTTTTCCAAGCCTCACGTTTCATTCATGAGCAGATATCAGCTGAAAACGTCGGCAAATATTTACTCCGAATCGAGTGTTTACGGGCGGACAATAGAAGCTGAAACTCGTTTCGATAAAAATGACCGGAAAAATAATACTGATTGAGAAAAAGGGTCGATTGCCACGTTTTCCAGTGAATGAAAAATCAGGCGAAGTTTGCCTTTACTCGGTTTGGGAGCGATCGAGGAGTACCACTAATGTTTACATTGAACGGTAAATTAATGCAGTGTAAAATTAATTAATTGCCTGCACATATTAATTTCTAGCCAGTTTGGATGGTCTGCTTTGATGTTGCAATACACCCAGAATCCTCTGCTTTATAACAAACAAGGTTCCCCCAGACCTGGGAAACCTGGAAAAGTCAGGGAAGATTAGTACTTTTTACAAAAAAATCAGGGAAATTTAACGGATCTGTTGATGCAGTAGTCAATAAACTCAAGGTATCTATTGAAGCTAATCTAAATTTTAAGTTTTTATTAAAATATGTGCAGTTTGCTGGTTCCTTACTGAAATTTATGTTCTCCTCATGTTTATAAACAGTGAACAGTAAATATAGCATTTTCACATTGACATGTTATATTTCCTGATGATCAATTCAAGGTAGATTAAGGCCCATTGAAAGTGATTTTTTGCAATTGGATTTTCATAATTTTGGACAGGTGTGATAATTTCAAATAAAACTAAATGTTTTAATTCAAAGTTTATATCGATAGTAAGTTCCTGCGCTGTATAAAATTAAAAGACATTTCGTTTTTATAATTTTTCCAAATTCTTAGCAGAGATCTCTAGATCTCATATATTTCCATTCAGACGGCAGGTGCTGCCATCTATTGCTCATAAAGCGAAATAAAATGTCAAAAATAGAATTATCGTTTTTATTAACATAATATGCATTTCCACAAGTTGTCAAGAGCACATCTGATAAAACGCGAGTCCCTCTTAATGTTTATAAAAAAATATTTGAATATGTTGATCAGGAAAGGAGAAATTGTGGTTCGCAATTTTGTGCAGGGTGTCCCCAAAGTCACAACGCATTTCACTTGCATGAATTTAACCAATTTCGTAAATTTATTGGTTCCATGTAAACATTGTGTACGTCATCGCAAATTCCATCAATGATGACGTAATACTCGATCGCCCCAATATTATACACTCGTCTATTTTAAGAAACAGGTTAGGGGGTTTTGCGCCTGCTCTCACCAGGTGGCGCGCCCTACTTTCGGTGACCGGTGGAGATGGTCAGCCAGAGATTACGTCAGTTCAACTCTGCTTTAATTGAACGATATATGCGTGAAGAGAAAAAAGCGGTTTTCCTCGACAGGAACAATGGCCAAATTAAGTTTATGAAAGCAAAAAATAACGAGCGCTGCTTTCTCTAATTCATCACGGATGAATTTGCATAAGACGCCACGCAAGCCTTTCGTTTTGTCACGATTTTGTAAAACAAGTCGCTTCGACTTAAAAAACAAAGCAGAAAATATGAAAAAATATTAATAAAAATAAAAAAATCGCTTTTTTATTATGTTTGAAACTGTTTGCCCAAAGGCCATTGCTGCTGTGGTTGACCGCTAGGTGGCGCGGCGCTTGCCGGAAGTTGCATGTTTCGTAACCTGAATTTGGACTCGCACCTGCGTGGCCCAATTATCGATATTGGGATTTTTTATTTTTGTGAAAAGGTTTCGTTTTTAATTTCCCACCAATTTCGCCCTCGAATTAACTCTAAGCGAACTTACAGTATGAAAAAGCTCGCTCAAGTAGTTTACGATTTGGCGTTTTCATGCCCAATATCTCATCGATTTTTATAAAATTGAAACCTTTGGTTTTGGAGAAAAATTAATACCAACAATTTTACAAACGAAATAGAAATTTTCAGTTAAAACGCACTTAACTAATGCTAGATTTCGAAGTAGCTATGGATGAAAATGTTATATTTGGTCAAAAAGTATTTTTAAATTTATAAATTGTGAAATTTTGATAAAAATATGTAAATTTAAGCAATTAATTTGATGCGAAACATAGTTTTAATATTGACTAAAAGGCAATTTTGGCGATACGCTCCAATAACATCATCAAAATTAAAAATGCTTAATTTCTCTATTTCATTTATCATTTATCCATTTTATTCATTATTTGCTTTTTTTAATAGTCTGGCGTCAGTCAAGTGAGTTTTAACTATAATTTCTAGGGGATGGTGACATTTTAACTTAGTTTATTTTGAAAGAAATTAAATGTTGTTTTTCCAGCAAATAATTTTAATAGAGTTTGATTATTCCAGAAAATTCAAATTTGTCAATATGGGTTTTGATGCATGCGAATCTCAATCAATCTGAATTGAATTTCAGATGGCTGTTATTTTAAAAATTAATTGAAACTATTAAATAATAACTTTAACTTTGTTTTCAGTTTTTCCATGCATTTTTTTAAAATAATATTTAATAACAAATGTATATCAAGCAGCGTTCTGTTTTTGGGTATTTTTTTTTAAAAAAAAAAGGCGAATTCTAATAAACACATCAGGCAAGTTTTGGGTTTTTGGAAAATATGGGATATTTAGTATGCTTCCCGATTAATGACGCTCCTATTTAGACTTCATTTTTTTAATTAATTAAATTTTTGACTCGAAGGTCCGCTGCGCTTGTCGTCCCACATTTTGTTATGAATCGTTTATTTTTATTTTATTTTTCGTCATCCCATTAACCGATGACCCGAGCTTGTAATTAACGTTCCTGTTGCTCCACTTTTTTGGCACGGCCGCCATCTTGTTTGTTGTAATAAGTTTTAAGAAGACGTAGAACGCCGCATGGGGGCGCGACCTGGCGACCCTAACCGGTATAAACACCGAGCTATTAAAATAGTTAAAGCTCGCTTTTGAGGCAGCATAACTCATAAATTTCAGCGAAATTTTTCTGCTACCGAATTGCATAAGGTAAACTAGGAGAGAAAAAAAAATACCAGGTTTTTAAACCTGCAAATAATCAGACATTTAAATAAATTTCCTATTTTCAACCCATTTTTGGTGCATTTTCCATAAATTCTTTCAGAAAATGAACCACGAATTTACCTTTTAAAAATTCTATTCAGTTTGCTTTTTTGACCAATTTTTTTGAATATCTATCTTTGAATGTATGTCATCTGGCACCACTGCCAGGGTTCCCCAGACCTGGAAAATAAGGAATAATCAGGGAAAAGTCAGGGTTGATTTATTTATTTTGTAAAAGTCAGGGAAATTTAACAAATTTCTTGAAGTCAAGAAACTCAAACTATCAATTGAAGTGAGCAATTATGTGGATGAGATGAATAATGGCATTTTTAAATTTGAACAAAATTTAAAATAAATTTCCTATTTTCAACCCATTTCTTATGCAATATCCATAAATTCTTTTAGAAAATGAACCACGAATTTTCATTTTAAAAATTCCATTCACTTTGCTATTTCAGACCAATTTTTTTAATATCTGTTTTTGAATGTATGTCATCTGGTACCACTGACCAGACCTGGAAAACCTGGGAAAATCAGGGAAAAGTCAGGGATGTATTATTTATTTTATAAATTTAAAGTCAGGGATGATTTATTTAGTTTGTAAAAGTCAGGGAAATTTAACAAATTTCTTGAAGTCAAGAAGCTCAAACTATCTATTGAAGTGAGCAGTTATGTGGAAGAAATGAATAATGGCATTTTTGAATTTGAACAAACTAATCGAAATTTGAAACTTTTTATTAAATCATTTTGAAATTTGGGTTAATCTCATTTTTATAAACAATGAACAATTATTATAGCATTTTTTACATAGACAAATGTCATTTTGGCATTTTTTACATTGACAAATGTCATATTTTGGCATTTTTAATGGCCAGGAACATTTGTTTATTATCTGGAAAAGTCAGGGAAAATTAAGCAATTTGAAAATTAAATGTCTAGGGGAACCCTGTCATTTTTTGGTATATTGGTATATGGTGTACTTAATTTATCCTGGATTTTAGGATTTAAGATCAATTGTGATAATATGATAATTTCAATAACTTTCGACTTGTTGACTGGTACTTTGTTATTTTGTTACGCCATATTATATTTTAATATTGCAATAAAATATTGCTACAATTAAAAATTCCATGATATGCTGATATTTTACACACTGCTGTTTTGATCTCAAAAATGACTAAAAAAACGTAACTATTGTTCATTTTGAAGTCTTTATTCGTTTTTCTTTGGCTGCTTTTCAGCAAATGTAAAGCTATTTTTTCCTGTTTGAATTTCCTTTAAATTTCTTGATTTTTCACGATGATGTCAAATGTCATCACAGTGACGTCACACCCATCGTAACACCAGTAATGGCATTTTTTATTGGCCAAAATCCATTTCACTGGTGGTAATAAAACGCTATAAAGTTATTTGCGACCTAGATTTCAGTGACGAAATAAAAATTAAAACTTAGCCATGATCGAAAATGCTTTTTATATCGAGGTTTTTTATTTCGGGGTTTATTGTCGAATTCGTCATTCGACACAGCCTTTGGCTTTTGGGAAATAAATTTCACCATTTCGCAAAAATGTGATGTTTTTAACCCCTTTTAAACAGCGTTTTCTCGCTATTTAATCGCCAAATAAACTGCTGAGAACTTGGCACTAATTGCGTCGTTTCAGTCACAAAAATCACCCAAAAAACTAATTTTATTTTCGTTTTGCACGCCATCAGTATAAATAATGAAATCATGCATTCGTGGCTTTTTTTTAAAAAAAAAATTGTAATTATTAGCTGTTCCCATGAGCAATTTATGACTTGTGCTAAAACCAGAAATTCGTACAGGAATCACACATCATGATTTTTAGCAAAACATATTTTCTTCAAATCTTGACGTATCCTGGCAGGTCAGATGTAAAATGTCAGCATTTTCAGTTTTTAGCTGTTTTTTAATAAACATTAAATATGGAAATTACTCGAAGCCAGCGCACCTGCAATGTCGCGGTCCAGTTCCTTCCCATTTCGTATTTGAAATATTTATTTTAAATATTTCAATAAATAACAAAATGGTAAAAAACAAACAGTCTTGACTTGGGGGACGTTCAGATATTATGTCATCATTTTAGAGGGAAGGAGGGGGTGGCCATGATGATGTCATTGTTGGTTTATTAAACACTTAATTAAAAACCTATAAGTTTTGCAAAAAAATGTTTTTATTTTGAAAATCATAAAATATGATTTTATGTTATATATAATCAGTTTTTTTGGGTTTTTCAGATTATGACATTTTTTTCAGTGCTTGTGTGTTTTTTGAAAAAAATCATTGTTTTTCGAAAATATATTTACTTCTTTTTCATATATTGCTAATTTTTCACTTGTTTTATGCTTGCTGGGATTAAAAATTGAATTGAAATATTTGGATTCCATAACAACAAACACTTATCTAGGCATTTTTTAATGAAAAGTTTAGGAAAATGGACGGTTTTCTAAAAAAAAAATATTCATTTAATTGAAATACACTTAAATTTCATCAGTATCATATCAAAATTTAGAAATTCATGTGGATATTCAGGCAAAAATTCAAATAATTTGCTGGTGTTAAAATAATTGTAGAAAAATTTGAACTAGGAAAACAAACTATTTCAATGTTTTGTCAAGTTAGTCCTTTATCTCAAATTAAACAAACACTCATAAATTTATTCAATATTATTTCAAAAATGAGAAATTCATATGGATATTATTTAAAAAAATACACTTGTGGTGTTAAAACAACTGTGGAAAAATTTGAACTAGGAAAACAAACTATTTCAATGCTATGTCAAGTTAGTCATTTATCTGACATTAAGCAAACACTCATAAATTTTGTCAATATTATTTCAAAAATAAGAAATTCATGTGGATATTATTCAAAAATACACTGGTGGTATTAAAACAACTGTGGAAAATAGAAAAATTTGAACTAATTAAACAAACTATTTCAATGCTTTGTCAAGTTAGTCATTTATCTCAAATTAAACAAACACTCATAAATTTTGTTAATATTATTTAAAAAATGAGAAATTCATATGGATATTATTCAAAAATACACTGGTGGTATTAAAACAACTGGAAAAATATGAATTAGGAAAAAAAAATTTCAATGTTAGGCAAATTAGTCATTTATCTGAAATTAAACAAATACAGTTTTTTTGGTCAGTGATTATGTCATCAGTAGTGAGATGATGACCAATGATGACCTGGTAATAAAATGACGTCAATGTGATGCTATAATATTTGAACGTCCCCTCGTGGGTTTTAAACTTTTTAATTGCTGACCACAATGATTCTCTAGAGAAAATAAAGTTTGGTGGTGTATTATTATTCGCTCGGCACTTAATCACCCGATTTGGGTCGCATTTTCAGCGAATTAAGCGTTTCGTCTTACCTGAGAATAAAAAAAAAAAACACCCCAGAAAATGACCCCGATATCGAAATGTGGGTTGAGTCGGATTTCAACCAGGCAGTTTTTCGCAATGACACAAGTTTTTTTATTTTTTTGGTCTAGGATGTGACGTCATTACACCCACGTTGAAATGACGTCATTCATTGACCGAAAACGGGGCGAAATTTGCGTAAAAATACACAAAAAAGGACGGATTTCAGTCGAGCAAATTTAAAAAAAAAAACTGAATTTAACGCAATTTAATTTTTTTTAAAGATTTTTAAATATTAAAAATTATAAAAAATGACAACTGCAGCATTTAGTTGGCACCCCCAAAAAATGTGATCACGTTCGAAAATTCCAACATTGAAAAATTGAAAAATTTCATAGATAATGTAAAATTTTATTTTGGTGGTCACCCTCCTGCCCTTGTGACACAACCTTCATTAAACTTACTAAAATTAGAAAATTTTAAAATTTCATGAATTTTTAATGTTATTTCATTTGACACCCCTTACCCTAAAAATACATGTAATTAAATTAAATTTTGAACTTATATTTTGTTTGTTATCGAATATTCATAAATTCAAAAATTTATAACACTAACCTGACACAACCTCGATTAAACTTTCTAAAATTAAAAAATTTAAAAATTTCATAGATTATGTAAAATTTTATTTTGGTTGTCACCCTCCTCACCCTCCTCACCCTAAAGATGGTGAGACAACCTTGATTAAACTTACTAAAATACTAAACTTGAAAAATTTCATGAAATTGTAATGTAATTTCATTTGTCACCCCTTACCCTAAAGATAATTCAATTCGTTCGAAAATTTAAAAATTTGATACATTTTTAACTTTTATTTTGTTTGACATCAAATATTCATTAATTGAAAAATTCCTTGAAGTTTAAAAAAAATTTTTTGGGGGCACCTTGATCGAACGTTTAAAAATTTTAAAATTCAAAAACTGCCAAATTTAGAGATTGTGAAATTTTTTGATTTCATAATTTTTTTATCGGTACGGTTTGACACGTATTGTTGGAAGTAGGTTCGGTTTAGTTTTGCTAATTTTGGGCTGAAAACTTGATTTTTCGTCCGAAATTAGTGTTCAACCCAGTTTCGTTTTGGTGGGGGCAGAAAACTAATCGCCTAATTTTTCACACTCTCGTAATTTACCAGAAACGGGAAATTTATTCATTCGCCACACGGAGGATTAAGGTTAGCGGATTAAGGATTAAGAGAGTCGTAATTTAACGGGTTTGCAGATGATCGTTACGTGTATGTAACCTGATGCTTCCTGTCCACTCGTAATTTTTGGCTTAATTTTGGTCTTAAGTTGGCTTTCCTAGTTTTCCAACCCTACCCACGCGCCAATCTCTTAATTTTGTTAAGTATAATTTTCTTAAGTATAATCAGCGCCACCAAGGGGGAAGAAAGTGCAGGAAAAGTTGTCTATTGGCAAAAGCGCCGCAAGAAAATTCACAGTAAATGCACTCAGTATCTGGCAACACTGGCTGTAGCTCCGCCCTAATTTTCTTAATTTTTTTTAATGCTGCCATATCATTGGTCTAAGAGCTCAATTTTTAGTAGTATTTAACTCAATTTAAAGTAAATTACAATTGTTTTCCAATTTTCTATAATTTTTTGCCTTAAAAATGAAATAACAAAAGAAAAAATCAAGTTGAAAATTAGACAACATTTACAAATGGACAGGAAGCATAATCCAAAAAATTATAGAAAATTAGAAAATGAATAGAAAATTGCAGCCTTAAAAAAATTAAGAAAATCAGGGCGGAGCTACAGCCAGTGTTGCCAGATACTATGATTGGCCTAAGAGCTTTATTTTTAGTAGTATTCTAACTCTATTTAAAGTAAATTTGAATTGTCTTCTAATTTTCTGTAATTTTTTGCTCTTAAGAGAAAATTAATGAAAAAATGAAGTTGAAAATTAGACAAAAATTACAAATGGACAGGAAACATAAGGCAAAAAATTGTAGAAACTTAGAAAATGGATAAAAATCGCAACATTAAGAAAAATTAGGGCGGAGCTTCAGCCAGTGTTGCCAGATACTGCATGAATTTACTGAGGATTTTCTTGCGGCGCTTTTGCCAATGGACGTTTTTCCTGCACTTTCTACCCCCTTGGTGGCGCTGATCACACTTAAGAAAATCATACTTAAGAAGATTATACTTAAGAAAATCATACTTAAGAAAATTATACTTAAGAAAATTATACTTAAGAAAATTATACTTAAGAAAATCATACTTAAGAAAATTATACTTAAGAAAATCATACTTAAGAAAATTAAGACATGAGCACGTGGGTAGGGTAGGAAAATTAGGCAAGCCAACTTCAGACAAAAATTAACCAACAAATTACAAGTGGACAGGATGCAGTATTTTCGCTGAGAATGTCAGTTAAGTGAATTAAATTGAATTAAGCGACGTTGGCCAACCTAGGCCCCGCCCCCTTCGCGTCAACCTTGACCTGACCGAGATTCCCTCACATTCGGCAGCTAAAACGTGTTTATAGATTGAATCGACCTCCCCGCAATATCTCGATGTCCAGCGAATAATAAAATATCATGAAAAAAAAATAAATAAAAAAAAAACGAAAATGTAAAATTGTTTAAGGGGAAAAAAGGGGTTAAGTTTGATATAAAACTTAGAACGAGGCGCGATAAAAACGACTGACGATGCAAGGACGACTCGTGACTGGCGAGAAAATTCGCCAACAATTGCTTTTAATGACGAGAAATCAATTTTCATCTTGAGAAAAATGCATTTCAAGGGCGAGAAATTGAAAAGAGCCTCCGTACCTCATGGCGGGGTCACGTGCACATGTGGGCGGGGCTTAATGGATTGGTAACCATGGCAACCATCGTGACCTGATCAGTGGCACAGATATTGTATGTCCATCCTGTGGGTGTCTGCTATTTTCTAATTCAAACTGGCATTTTTAGCATCCTGCATTCAACTGTTGGACCTGGGTGGGACATACTACTTATGGGTGCCGACCAGTTGCTAACATGGACATACAATGTGTGTGCATTAATACCGTGCACCAGTGGCTGGGATTCGGTTATCTTTTACCTGTTTAGTTGGTCGTGTTTATAATGCTAAGTGATTTGGAAAACACGTTATACTCGAGCTTGCTCGTGACTGGACATACAATATGTGTGCTTCGCATCGTATCGAAATGGACTAAAGTAGAAATTTCTCTCGGAGAATTTCTTTAATTTCTTTTTGGAAGTAAGATTTCACTGAACATAACTTATGGCTATGCCTGATATGATGCAGAATGCACGTTAAATTAATTTTGCCATAAACTGGACATACAATACCCGTGCTTTAAAGTTTTCACCATCGAAATAGACGAAAGTGGAAGCTGATCGGTCAAGCATCTTTACTTTCTTGAAAGTAAGATTTGATTCGTAGCTATTATGCCACATGTCTGACTCAATTTTACCCTAGACTGGACATACAATATGTGTGCTTCCAAGCAACGACATGAACCAAAGTGGATGGCTAAGTCAAATTTCTTTGTTTTTCGTTTTGGAAGTCAGCTATGCCCCTGTGATTCAAAAAACATATAAAACTTCATTTTATCCTAGACTGGACATACAATATGTGTGCTTCAAAGCAACGAGATGCATTTAAGTGGATGGCTCAGTCAGATTTCTTGGTGTTTTTCATTTTGGAAGTCAGCTATGCCTCTATGATTCAAAAAACATATAAAACTTCATTTTATCCTAGACTGGACATACAATATGCGTGCTTCGAAGTTTACACCATCGAAATGAACCAAAGTGGAAAGATCCTCTTTCCAGAGGGCGCTGCGAGCGGTTGAGTGATATTCAAAATGGCGGTCGTTCTTTTTTTGTAACAACAATTTTTTTCAAACTTGTGTCACGCATTTTCATATCAAGTTTCTTTTCGATTTTCCACGAGTGAATCGGCGTGAAAATCGTGTCGATTTCACGCGCGATATCGCTTTAATAACGCGATTAATCGCCATGTTTATTTTCGGAAATTCCAAGGCCTGTTTTTTGTCCTTAACCCGCCTTACTCGAGTGAATCACGACTGCTCAAATTAATGTCATTGAAAGCGACTCGAGTCACAATTTATCATATTTCGTCACATTTATTTTTAGCCAAATTGACGATTATTTCAAAATCTCAAAAATCCCAAATTCTAGAAAAACCGCAAGTTTTCGTCAAGTTTAACTCGTTCCTGTTTCGACATGCATTTTGTCATTGTTTACAAGTTGTTTTTGTCTTCTTAGCATATGGAGCAAAACAGCACTTCGTTTTTACATATAAAAATTTATGCCTAAATCCAAGGGTCGAAGAATTATTATGTAAATCACCATTTTTCCCCAAATTTATTAACGTTTTTAATAAATAAAAGGGTCTTGGTAAAAGTAACAACTTGCAAAAAACTATTCTACATGATAAAACAAATTTTGAATTTATAGTTTTCTCAATGAAAATGCAGTGACTTGATATCAAATTAATGTCATTGAAAGCGACTCGAGTCACAATTTATCATATTTCGTCGCATTTATTTTTAGCGTTCAAAATTCGAAATTCTAGAAAAACCGCAAGTTTTCGTCCAATTTAACTCGTTCCTGTTTCGCCATGCATTTTGTCATTGTTTACAAGTTGTTTTGTCTTCTTAGCATATGGAGCAAAACAGCACTTCGTTTTAAATATAAAAATTTATGCCTAAATCCAAGGCTCGAAGAATTATTATGTAAATCACACTTTTTTCCCAAATTTATTCACGTTTTTAATAAATAAAAGGGTCTTGGTAAAAGTAACAACTTGCAAAAAACATGATTAAAAAATTTTGAATTTGTAATTTTTTCAACAAAAATGCAGTGGCTTGATATAATCCTGTATCACAGCCAATTGATGACGTGCATTTTCGTTATAAATTGTCGTTTTTTCTTAAAAATCTGACTTCATTTCATACTGCCAGTTTGATAGCACATGCACATTATGACATTATGACAAACTTTGATAACATTTTAACCCAAAATATCATGTCAAATTTGATGAAAAAGTGACGTCATCTATTCGATTTGTGCTTCCTGGGATGTAATGAATTTTCTGAAATAGTAAAAAAATTGTGTAAATTTATTCACCATAAAGTGCGATAATATAAGGTGCATTAAGTACTTCACTTTAAATGACAAGATTAAAATGTTGATAACAATTTTTGGGAAATTGTGGTGATGATGATGATAAAAGATGACAGAAAAGGGTGCGTCTACACTGCAAACTGCGTGTGGGAAGGTGCACATGGCTTTACATGCAATCTTGAGTCGACACACATGTACAGGGTGGGTTAAAGTGCTGCCACCTTCAGATTTGCACTTCAGAGGGCTGTAACTTTTGAGCTAGTCTAGTTAGACACGTTGTGCCAAAGGCCGATATCTTCGTTTAAAGGACCTTTATCGATATCAGTTGGCCACGTGACTGTAGGTACTTCCGTTTTCGAGTTATGGGACTTAGAAGTGGCGCTCGCAGCGCCACCTGGTGGGCGAACGTCGGCTGGAAGCTACGGCGCCCACGCTGACATTCGTCAGGTGCATCACCTCGAGTTAATGCCGAGTTCATTGTTGTTGGTTTTTCTTTTTTCCCTATTTCGTTAACTCGATTTCTTGTTGACACTGTGGGTGGTTGTCTGCTCGAATTGAGGATAAAAAGAGTTGAAAAGTTTGACCCGTTTCGTGGCCTCCATCTGACACTTGTCAGAACATGCATGTCAGGTGCATACATGCAGAAAACCCCCCACTAATTTGCTAACTTTAACCTACCTTAGATGAAATCACCTCACTTCAAGTTACTGTGGTAAAAGGGTTTACATGGTGTGCCTCTGAGCATGTCCCCAAAAACCACAAACAATGATTTGGGACAAACTGTTTGCCTGCAGACGTTAATCCACCTTCACTAAAGTCACCTTAGACGAGGGTTTACACGACTTAAAAAATGCCACCTGGTGGTGACATGTTGCGAAGCTCCCAGAATCCTTCATGTCACAGGGATCAAATTCCAGAAATTATATATATAGGGTTTTATAATCAAATTAAGCCATAGAACTGACAAATTGAGCTGTACATGTATTTGTATTGGGAGTGTGCAATGCCACTGGTGGTGCTGCAGTCAGCCACTTTCATGGCCGCGGAAGTAGGATAAAAGCCTTAAATGCAATGGGAAGTTTTTCATTTTCCCCAAATAAGCTCGTAAATGCAAACTAATTATTATTTTAACGGTACCCAATAATATTCTTTGTTGGTATTTAAAGCATTCCGTATTTATTTTATCGAGCCTCGCCATATATTTTATTTGATGAAATTATCCTACTTTCATTGGAGCTTACTCGACTGCCACTAGAAGGCGACCCTTTCGCTGCACACTCCCAGTTGTTTCTTGCGTTTTAAAAGACGTTATTGGGAGTGTGGACGGCTAGGCCTACCCCTCGTACGCACGTGGGGAAACTGGGTCGCGACCTCGCGACCCCGACCTTCACCCACCCGGACCTAGGGGGGAGAACAATGGGGAAATGACGC
>JAQFYZ010001278.1:0-25308 GCA_034695085.1 Cylindroiulus punctatus | reverse complement strand
CTGACTTTTTTAAATAAAACAATCTTCCATGCCTTTTATAATAAAGCAATCTTCCCTGACTTTTTCAAATATAGCAATTAATCTTCCCTGACTTTTTTAAATAAAGCAATCTTCCCTGACTTTTTTAAATAAAGCAATCTTGCCAGACTTTTTTAAATAAAGCAATCTTTCCAGACTTTTTTAAATAATGCAATCTTCCCTGACTTTTTAAAAAATGCAATATTCCCTGACTTTTTAAATAAAGCAACTTCCCAGACTTTTTTAAATAATGCAATCTTCCCTGACTTTTTAAATAAAGCAATCTTCCCTGACTTTTTAATTAAAGCAATCTTCCCTGACTTTTTAATTAAAGCAATCTTCCCTGACTTTTTAAATAAAGGTCTTCCCTGACTTTAAATAAAGGTCTTCCCTGACATTTTAATTCAAGCAATCTTTCCTGACTTTTTAAATAAAGCAATATTCCCTGACTTTTTTACTTAAAGCAATATTCCCTGACTTTATAAATAAAGAAATCTTCCCTGACCTTATAAATAAAGAAATCTTCCCTGACTTTTTTAAATAAAGAAATCTTCCCGGCCTTTACAACTTCCCTGACCAATCCAGGTTTTCCAGGTGTGGAGCAACCTAGCTGCTACGTGTATTTAATAAATTACCAGAGCTGAATTTTACCAAATTTTCATAGTGATAACCAAACTTTTGTCGAGATCAGGACGTTTGACCCGTTTGTGGTTACTCCATAGATGTGTTTCATTCGCTCTCATTTCGAAGAAGCGGTCACTCGAGTCCGAGCTTCGGCCATTTCGTTTACGAGAAAAACTAATTTGGCGAATTCACGGAAGAAAGACTATGGCCCCCGAAGAGGTGGTCAGTCGGTTAATTGGCAGAGCAGAAGCATCTTAATTGAGCACTCGGCCTAACAGTTACTTTGCTCCGCTGACCGAACTGACCAGTTACTAATCCAGAATGTTGCTTTTGCCCACAACCATCGCCATGTTTCTGACATGAAGTGCCCTTCGGAAGACCCTCAGAAACAGATTGAAGACGTCTGCACCCAATTGGCCAGTGTTTGGACACGATGGAAAGAAAATATTACGCTCGACCACTGCGGCGATGACCTCTGACCGATTTCTTAGCAGACCTTTAAGATGATCGATAACCACTGAAGATGATACATAAGCTTATTTACTACGTGCACCAAATGGCGTTTTTTTGCAAATCCGATATGGCTAATCGCAGGGTGGCACGTTCGCTTTGCCCCTTATTTGTAAAAACCTGCATCGATTAGGCAAAGCGCAGCGTGGCACATCAATCCTATTTGTTTTCAAGACTATCTTTAAAAGTTATTAATTCATACGAGAAACTGTCACGGCTATTTTTAAACGACAGACAGACAGTCTGGACTTTTCGATCTTGTTGTCGCATCTTAGTTGGGATCGGGGCCTATCAAAGCGTTAATAAACAACTTAGTTGGGATTTCCCGGCCGTGATTTCCTACGATTTTCCGCTCCAGAGAAACTCAGCCGAAATTTGCTCCAGAGGCTGAGAAAAGGGAAAAGAGGAATTGGATCGACTAAGCCCAGGGAAGAACACGTAGCGAGGGGCGCATCGCTAATCCATTACTAAACCAGAAACGGTGGAATAAGGGATTGAAGACTGACCAAGGTCAAAGCAGCCGAGTGGTCAGTCTGGAATTAGGCGCCAATGGCCCGATCTCTTTTGGAAAACCGGGCACCAAGGACGTGCTAAGTTGCGACGAATTCAAATTTGTTCGCTTTTCGAATGCACAACATTCGAATCCAGTCTCTGTTCGAATGTACGAAAATTGGAATCCGCTCGCTTTTCGAATGTGCCCTCAATTACATTACATAACATGTACACGACCTCGTAAGTTGGCATTCCAACCAACGAATGCGAACGCAGAATTTAAAATCGCCGAATTCGAAATAAAAGGTGATTCGATTTGAGCGAATTTCAAATGAGATTCCATTTAATACACGTGGCGTAACCGCTAACTCCGATTGAAATCCTTGTTTTGCATTAATTAATTACGGCTTATTAATTAAAACCTACCCTTATCTTATCGTTCGACATCGTTTCTCTTCGGGGCCATCAATTCAGATTGGTTTTTCAAAACATTTTTCATAACGTTCTCCTTTGTAGAGTGCCAGCAGTTCACGTTTGCTGCCACTCATGTCTCACGTTCTGGACTGAATAAAAAAATGGCAGCGACACCTGGAGCCAGCCCGTAGAAACGCCCATTTTTAAAACCTTGGTAATGATTGGTTGACAAGCCCGAACACGTTTTCACTCAAGGTCGTGCGCGATTTCGTTTGCCTTATTAATTGGCTCGTTGAGAACAGAGTACTGGTTGAGAACCGGTTTTCAATTCGAACTGTCGAGTTTGGAACAGTTTTTCGTTCGAACTGTTCTAACTTCTGCAGTTCGAATTTGGCGAATTTTGGCAATTCATGTTCTAGAATGTCCCTTCCGTTCGAACAAGGTTGATTCGATGTCAAGCTTGCCACCAGGTGGCGCTGTGTGTTTTTTCAGTTTAAAGTTTCGCTAGGTTTTAGGCCGTGGATTATGGAAGGCAGTTATTCAAACAATGAGTTAAATTTAGCGAAACTGTATTAAAAAGAACGACGTCTCGTTCTGTTTGTCTTACAAATGGCGGCGAATTAACGTACACTCCATAAAATATCAAAGAAAAGCCATAAAAGCTAATGGGCGCCATTTTTTTCCCTTTCTTTTTTAATGTTTTATAAAACTGTACTCACATAATTAACCAAACAAACGTTTGTTGTTTTTCGGGGATGGAGAGAAACAATGAGTAGCGCGTACATAATGTATAAATGAGGGGAAATGGCGAGGTGGAGGAGAGCCCCAGCTGATCTCTATGCATTTTTTGTAAGTTAAAAATCCTCACCAATGTCGTTGTTTCGCTAGTTCCAGGACCCTAAAAACTGCACATCGTTCGGATGTGGTCTCATTTTCGATCGGGGTAAAAGACAACCAACAATTGTCGTCTTTACAGTCCAGTACGATGCGTTTTGGGGAGGAACATCGCGACATCGTTGTAGCCAATACAGTATTTCAAATGTGGCAACGCCGTTAGGGAAACTATATTATAGGGGGCTATGACGATGCTAAAACCCTAGCCAAACAAAAGATCTTAATTAAAAATGCCTAATTGCGAACATTAGAGGCGTCGTTAGACGAATTTACGAAGCAGGCGGCGTCATAAATTCAGCAGGTGGCGCCACCTGCAATTTCTTCTCTATTTTCCTCGCAAACATGAATCGACATCATTCGTAACCCATATCACAAATATTGCGGTTTTTTGTTGTATTTGTTTTCCAATTTTATGTATTTATTGGGGGGGTTTTCTCGTTCGTCGTTCCCATCAAATTTAATTTAGACAAACAAAGAGAAGATATCAAACGAATTTGATGATACACTAGACGAGCTTATGGATTTTTGCAGCAATTTCCTGACGACTGTCAGTTTTAATTATGCTGGGAAACTACTGAATTGCCCGAAAAGACGAAAAAAATATTTATTCAATTTGTTTTCGTCTTTTTGTTTGACATCAAACGTCGTAGCTTCTCTTCGAATAATTACTAATGGATACCATTCTTGGAATGGAGGATTTGAATAAAAAGACATCGAAACCACATTTTGAATCGATTTTGGCAGGTTAAATCCCATACCTGCAATGCTGAAAATAGACCGGAAGCACCAGCTACAATTTCTGGAATTATTTATCAGAAAAAGTGCTTTGCATAAAAACTTGAAAAAAAAACCCGTTGTCAGGCATACTTTGAAACGAAACAAGTTTTGAAAAACAAATTTGAATATCATTATCAGGAATGCAAAATGACTTATGATAACAAAGATTTCACCAAACCTAAATAGAACGGGGTAGGTATGGGAAAAAGCGTTGCTTGACCACTGGTCAGCAGAGACGATGATCATCAAATTCGTTTATCACCTTTTAGGTTCCTCGGTTGTTTTTTTACTTGAAATAAAACGCATTTGTTGATTGGGAACATTGTGTAATCTTCGTTATCCATTCGTGCCATGAGGCCATTAGTGTCCGAAGCACCCCCTAGTGGTCACCGCGTTCTGTTTTGTGCCATTCCAATTTGGCTAGCCTTAAACCATCAGAGGCCCACTGACCAATTAGGAGAAAAACATACAAGACAACGGCCAACTGACACTGAAGAGTTTGCAGACACGCACGGCCATTGGTCTGTGGATGACCAGCTAGGGGTCATCTTCCATTAGTGGCCCCTTAGTTGTCTAAACCATGCAATAACTTTGTAATGCAGGCATTATCTTGGAAAATGAGGCTAAACACGCCACTAAAAATAGCCCTCCAATAAAAAAACAAAGGAAAGAAGCGTCATCTATAGCCAAATGTTCGTAAACTGCTTGAGATAACTGCACAGCTAACCGGAAGCCAAGTGGCGCCACCAGGGAGCGCCCCCTACAACCCCTTGGCGTCCGTCACTCGTTTTGTCATCTTTTAATCTTTTTAGTTGCACTCTCCTTCCGGTCTCTTAGGGGCTTTGTGGTTTGGATACAATTAGAACGGCGCGCAGCGCCCCCTACGACGCTGCCAAAAGGGAAAATCCCCTAGAGGGCGAGTAACGCGGGGAAAGCGTTTTAAGAACTTAACTCTTCCTAAGAATTGATTATGCAGTTTAGCCTAAAACGGGGTTAGGATTAACACGAATAGGGGTGGGAGGGGGTAGACCGGTACCCTCAATGACCCCTGGCGGCAGAAACCCCGTGGGACTAAGGGACCAAAACGAAATATTTTTATTTTTATGAAAAATGGGGAACGCTACAGTGGCGCCATCCATCGTCGCCGTTGCCAATCACGGTGCAAAATCGATAAGAAACGCATTTGCGATGAGGGCGCCCCCACGAGGGTACCTCCACGTTTTCTCCCCCATGTGTTTTAATTTTAAAAAAAGGTTTCCACGTTACTTTTCAATTATTAATTTAAGCACTGAAGCGTTATTTGGTAGAAATAATAAAAAATAGGCCCAATGTTCCTGGCCCCACTCCCCTCCGCCAGGGGTCACGGTGTCCAAAAATGCCCTATGGGATCCATCAACGAATAATACTGAAGAAAAAAACTCATAAAAAATGGCGATGGGGGTAATTTGGGACTGTAGGGGACGCTTTTCACCTGATTGACACGTGACTGATGGCAATTGTTCCAAACCCCAGCAACATTTTTGAATAATTCATGCCCTGAAATGGCCGAGAAAATCAGAGTGTAATGATGCCCCTATACGAGGCCAAAAATACTGTTAATACTCGAGAATAACTACACGGTCAGTATCAAAAAATATCGGGATACTGACAGTAAGTCATCCGAAAATTCACGATTAGTATTACTGTTCGTATTTGTCAAAACTGATTATTGTTATTATTGTGTAATTACAGTATTACAGCTTGTTCCAATGTGCATTCTATGGAATGGAACGAGTTTTGTATTCTACTTGCTCGATTGGAATGAGTGTCGATGAAATGACATGGTTATTCGAATTTTTTAATTATTCCAGGTTGTTTTGTTCGAGTTTTTTAGTTGTTCCACATTGTTTGTTCGAATTTGTTAATTAGAATAAATTGCCGGATAGAGTTTCTTAATAGGAACAAATACATGTACACTGTATCTTAAATGAAAGGCGTTTATTTCTCTAATTGGTTAATTAGCATCACTCAAATGACCTTGACACCGAGTAGTGAACCGAACGAATGGATAGGGTGATGAAGATGACGTAATTGAGTTTCGAAAATGTTGAAATTTATGGAAATTTGTGGCAAAAATGTCTCACGGTCCATTAGCTGGGTGGAGGGCGAGGGGGCGCAGGTGTTCCTTAACGCGTTGACTCACGTTCGAAATTTCAATTTTCGACGCCATTTTTATGGCCATTTTTTTCTCCCAACATTAGCTTTAAATAAAGGAATTTTAGGGGCTTTTTGGTGACTCACAGCTCCATTAACGGCTTGTTTTTGAGGGTCACTTGAAACGGGAGGGCGCCACCGTCGTTTCGCTGAAAATTTCATGAGGTGAAATGTCGATAAATTGCTTCAAAATGGAACGTATCTTTGGACTCTTTCTAATGACAATGAAATACATTTAGGAGATACTAGTACGGGTAATTTTAGTGTTAAAATACGTTAGGATCATCTTTGCTTTACGATGATGATGATGATGATGATGAAAGAGCAAAAACATCCTAACCATAAAATGTTGCATTTTTTGTTTCTTTACTTCCCTCCCCTGGTGTCTTCACATTGTATTATAAACATATAGTTGGTGTATGTAGGGGGCGTACTACACTCATAGTGGGCGACACTAATCTCCCCTAATGATGCACGAATGTTCAGGTGGAATTTTTATGATGTTTTATGGTTTTTATGACTTATTAATAAAACAGTTTGAAAATGGCGGACCAGCACGCGAGACGACTTCCGGTTTCCAAAAATTGCCTCACAAATGCAAATGATAGGAATTTCAGCTTCTAGGAAATAATTCCAAAATAGTGTGGATTCAATAATACATTCGGATGCATTACTTTGGATTACACCCTGCTCCAAACATGCACAAAATAGGGTAATATTTATATTTTGACATGGTATGTTAAACGAATGACTCACGTCGATGTACACAATGTGCCTGCCCTAGCTGTCGCAATTTACAGTATTCTATTTATGATTATCTTATCTCACCTAAACTAATTTAAATCTAGCACACCCACACACTATAAAAGTGCAAAAATGTGATTTTAGGGAAAAGTTCTACAGTACAACGTATTCCAGGACAAATTCTACGAAGAGAATAGAAAAAAAATTAATTCTCAAAGAAATTTAAATCATAGTAAATTCACAAAACATTGAAAATTGTACACAAAAAATCCTGAATATTTCAAATTTCGTGATCCCCCCCTAACATGTACAGTGCATGTCGCTCCATTAAACCTAATCTGCATTTTTAAACAAATTTTGTTGGCATTTGTCGAGCAGCAAAATGGTGGCGCCCCCTAGGGAGGAGGGTGCCCCCGGGGCCCCTGAAGGAAGGGAGGGCCCCCTAAGTAAGAGTGACACTGATAGACCCAGATACATATTCATGAAGACGAAAGTAAGCAAAACCAGATGGCGCGAGCGTTCAAAGATGGCCACCGTGGATTTATCGAATGCACAAACAGGAGGGCTATAGTATACTGGAGGGTTTTGGGTAGGGTAAATAAGGTGCTAATCTGGGCCACGTGACCCCCAGTCCCTCAAGGACCTGCCTTGAATAATTAAAATTCACCGGGATTCATTTGGGAGATCGAGTGGAACGCGACTCGAATTTCCAATATTTATAAATTCATAGCGAAAACAGAATAGACTCGATTTGGGGCACAAAGTTTGGGCTCAGCATCCCAAACACAATCGAACCTGGATAAGTGGGATCTCGTGGGACCCTCCCAGAGTTCCCACTAACCCAAGTTCCCATGCACTTAATCAGGCCCTATTGTATTGAAACCCATTTGCAGAGGTTTTTTTTTTTTGATATAATATTAATTAATACATGTAATATCAGGACGATAGCTACGTTTCTGGATTGGAATCGAGTGCTTATCAGCGAGGCTTCACCTTTCGCCTACGGACGCGCAATGTCAGCGCATAGGGCGCCGAAGCAGAAAGTGAAGCCAGATTCGTTTTTGGAAGATTTCTCGACTCCGGAAAAAGCTTTTCGGATGCGGAAAACTGATTTCAGTTCCGGAAGTCATCCCGCAGGTTGTCCACGACTAAATGGGCCCGTCAGCAGACGGAAAAGGGCCAAACGGAATCGATTTTGGCAGCGTCTTCACCGGGATTTCATTAAGACGGTCGAGGAGGCGATAAAATCCTTTATTTTTCACGCTGGCTTAGCCAGAGATGAAAACAAACATGACCGACGTCCACTCTCTTCTTTGGCGACATTACGAAGCGATAAAAAACGCCAAAATAAACAGAAAGAAAAGCGGAAAATTGCAAGGAAAGATGGCCAGCGTGGAACCGAGGCCCTGGGCGAACATCATTGTTGCCATTAGCGCAAAAAAACAGCCTGTCTTAAGTCCGACAAGATAAACAAAATCAAAAGTCCGAAAATAATATAGGAGATTAGTAGCGAAAATAAACGTAATTTCCGGTGCAAAGCCCGAGTCGTTAACTCGCGAAGAAAGAAAATGGCGGCGACAAAGGCGAAATTGGCCACCAGAGGACGCCAGCAATATCCGCGAGGACATAATTATCATGACCAAATTAGTCGATTTCTTAAAATGGTTTGGTCAAAATAGAGTGAAATAAATAAAAATGACAGAAAATGGCAAAATTATACCGACGTCTACGCGTTTATGTATAATTTGTAACGACAAGTGTGGTAAATTACTGCAAGTTAAACAATGAAAGAAAGAAAAACTCGTATAATCTAACCATTTCTTAGAACATACCGAAGTAAAGTTCCCTGGTTTTCTTGAAAAAACAAACGAGTTTTCGTTTTCAACCAGCCATCATCAAAAGATTGAAATCGATGCAAGATTTCGAGCTTCAAAAACCGAGCAGGGGTTTCAACGCGGGACACCCACAGCGCCATCCAGCGGCGATATCTGGAAACTTTGCCGAAAACTGCTAAACTCATTCAGGAGGATGGGGATCGATACGAAATTAATTTCCCGGCATAAGAGCTTATAAAAACATAAGTTTCTTTCAATTTACGAGGTTTCCGATCAACGCGAATGTCCTTAAACAAACGAAATAATTAGATTTGGTGCCAAAATCCAATTTCTTCGGTCCGCGCATGCGCACCTCACCTGGGCCACCAACCAAGTTTCGATAAAACCACACTGTCAAAAAAAGTGAAGATGACAGGATGGTCAAATATGAAAATCAATTTCGGCAAAATGAAAATACGACACGCTTATAATAACACTTGAATTATTCAAGATGGCTGCTTATAATTCCTTATCGTGTTTATGTATGATGGATGATTTTTCGTTCAATCAGATTATTTTGACGTAATTTCCACTTCAGCCCTCTCTTTTATTCCCAGCAAATTACCATCAAGAAATCCCTATTTTCGCAAGCCATTAATGGCAAAATAGTAGTGCTCGTTGGCTAGTAATTATGGCTGTTTTTAAAAAGATTAATTTGAGGACGCTAAGATAGATTGAGGGTTTCAAATTTTCTAACCGAACATCTTTCCATGTCCCACAACTTGGAATTTTTTTTTATAAAATAATGCCCAGACGCCTTTTTTTCATTAAAAAAGTAAATATTTGAAACTGTTGCTAAACCATGTTTTAGTCAACTCTTTTTCTCTTCAGCTGACTTTCAATTGATTTCTCGCCATTTTGGGGATGATTTACCGCTTTCTTCGTCTTTCAATAAAACACATTTGTTAAGATTTCCCCCCTGCCCTTAATCCCGGATCGAATGAACGCATTTCCTCCTAAATAAGCTTATTTTTCTGGTCTTGTTTTGTTACCGGCTTACGTTTTCTACATTTCATGTTGACTCTGGATATTTTCAGATTGCTCCATAAACACGGATCAAGAAAAATGTTTGTCCCACATAAAATACGAGGAAATCAGCGAATTTCGACGACAGAAATCCGTTGTTATGGCACGAAAGTTTCCCAACAGCGCCCTCTATGGCGCTGCCAAACAGAAAAAATGGCTATACAGCGCCATCTATGCATGCATCGTGAAGATTTGGAAATAGATTATCAAAAAAGTGGACGTTTAAGTATTGTCATCACGTGATGACAGGAGGTAAGGGTCAAAATCCGTTATTTATTAGCCAGTTTGACAAATAATTTGTTTAACGTGTTTGAGGGTTAATAAAATGTATTATTCTTTTTCTAATCTTAGTACAACTTTCGCTGTATGGCTAATTTCACATTGGACACTCACGCTATCATCATTATACCATGTTTGGGACGTCAATAGTGCATTTATGTGTATTTCAATCAGAAAAAATCCACAGTTTTGAACTGAATGAAAACGCAAATTATTATGTAACAGATAATCGAAACAGATACGATTCGTGATACTATAGTTGGTTCTTTAGGCCCAAATTGCATTCTGCGTATTTTTATACATGTACATTAATGAATTATACATGTACAAGTATAATTTTGATTTGGGACCGTCACACGGTGCTGAGGGGTAAGATGCGCAAAATCCAAAAAAGCCTTTCATCAAAATGCCATGAAAGGATGCAACAAACGATCTCAGCGCCCCCTATTCCCTCCAGGGTGAGCCCCTGCCCTAACCCCCCTGTCAACTGAAGGGTGAAAAGGTCACGCATATCGGTTACCATCCAAGTTTTCAATCGTTTTCATCATCGACTATTTGGTGCATTAATAAGTTGCGAACAACGCTGTTTGGTCCTCCCCATTTCAACGTCCCCCACCCCTTACCCCTACTCTTTGTTTTCTTCCAAACAGGCCCTTAGGGGCGCCCCCTAGCCAGGGGGCAGCTGCGAGATTTAAAAAAAAATTAAACACGTCTAAGAGCAAGTGTAGTGACAACAATTTCCCATACAAAATCATTGTTTTTTGTAAATATATCGATGGCTTTCGATAAAAAGAAATACATTTACATGTACATTTTGAATGTAACTGCAGAATGATTAAATTGTTCCAAAAGAAATGGAAAATTTATCAACAAAATTGTTTTCAGCCACTTGTTGCGAGCAATAGTGGAGACCCCTGGCGGCATATAAAGCAACTTCCCAATTATTCCCAATTAAAGGAAAAATAAACTAATTAGAGACATGCTCCTCTATTGCTAATCACCGAATTAACCCCATTGTAAAGCTTTTAAGTCCCGTGGATGAAATTTAAACTCCTCATTAATGTCATCCAACTCGCACTCATTTGTACTTCATTAATTCTCTATTATTATTATACATGTACATGTATGGCATCCACTCTTTTGCGGATCAAATTTCATACATGTACATGTAGGTATTTTTTTAAAGAAATGCATGTACATTGTATGGTGAACATTAAAGAATTCTTGAAATTATCGTGTGCATGTCAATCTGTTGTTCAAATTTCCAAATTTTCAGAAAAATTATTGGAAAATTTCGATTTTGCAGGTTTGGAGTTTGTTTATTTTCAGACGACATCCTATTCAACCAATAACGAATTTCGTGACGTAATTAGAGTGCAGTTTAACTGAAATTATTAAATTTTTCTTCCAGATGTCACGCGCATGTTGGCATTTCAATTAAATTAAAAAGGAATTCCATGGAAATCTGATAACAATGGAAGTTGCACAACTGATAACAATAACCATGTGATAGCATTGTGCCGAATGACGAGTTGCTATTTCATTAGAAAAACTTGCGAAAACTCGCTATTTGAACGCTAAATTCCGCATTCTATGGCCATTATCTTGGTGAATACACATAGTGTATTTGCGAAAACAAATCATAGGATTAAACTTGAATTAAAGTTAAACTGTACATGTATAAAAATCCACTCAAACAAACAAAAATTCTTGTAAAAATCCAAATTAAAGAAGAAGCTATGGCTTCAGGAGGGGGTCAAAGAGGGGTCAAAGGTTATTACACCGTACTTAATTCAAGCAGCCAAAAAACTTACATGTACAGTAAGTGATTCAGTGATGAGTCAAGCGACGCATTTTCGTTCTAAATTCCTTGGTTAGGGCATGCGTCATCTCATAAATTTATATCGAGGGGGTTAGGGCTTCACGCCCCATGGCGTTTTAAACGAAATGATGGTCATTGTTTTAAAGACAGAAATTGATTGTGAAGGGCAAAATGTAATGGGCCGATACAAGGGGTGAGGGTCGAATTTTGGCACAAATTCCGTTAGAATGTGTCAGCCATGATGAAATTTCATTTAATGCAATTTTAGGGGTCGGGGGTAGGAGGGTGACAATTACGTGTACATGTCCATGTAATTTGTACGGTGTAAAAATATTTTGCATTCGTTTGCTTATGCAAAATTCCTCGAGTTTGTGAAAACTTGCTAAGTTCGGGGAAACATTTAAACAAATTTCCGCCGTGCAGGATGGTATGCAAATTTTAAGCGAGTAACACGTTGCACAAATGCAATTCTTTTGATAATTAAATTGCTGTTTTTGCGTAAACGAAGACGTGTTTTTATACACACTCCGAAGTCATTAAATCGAATGTCTTATTAATGCTAATGGGTGCGGGGAGGGGGCGCTGCAGTCATTAGCGACAGCTTGGAACAGTTTTTAATTAGCGCCAATGCATTATTCTTAAATTAAATCACTCCGTTCCGCGACTATAAATGTAATCATTATAGATTTTACGCGAAATCCGAACATTATCATAAAGTTACATGTAGAGAATAACGAGTCCGAGGGGTGGGAAGCATTTATGGGGATTTTATTATAAATCAAAACAGCGAATTATGGATTTCTGTATAGAGATTAAAACGAGATATAAATCCCGGAAAACGTGAAAATCAACCAATTAATTATAAAAATAATTGCTCGGTAGATTATCCGACAAAGTTTTCGATAATTCAAGAATTTTATCCATGTGCAGAAAAACACTTGTTGCTCCGAGTGCTCCATAGATGGCGCCAAAGGTCGACGGGGTCAGCAGCTGCTTCGGATGTTAAACCCCCAAAAATATTCATGAACCCCTTGGGGCCGACCAGGATTTTTTTCGTTAAAAGGGTTTGGAGTTTTGTAAAACGCTCGGTGACGCCACCTTTCATATGCAAATGACGTCATTGTGCTGGGGGAGCGTGACCTTCTGGGCAAAATTTGGAGTTCAAACCCCATCGGCCCCCAGCTAATCCTTAGGGTTTTGTCAAGGGATAATTTCATTAATCTGGTTGGGATGCAGGTGGCGCTGCTCTTTTTCATTTTTGGCTAATTTGGCACACATGGTCCGGTGGGGGTCAGCTGGTGACCCCCACGTCGCCATTATGTTCATCCTGAAAAACGGCCCCGAATTAGGCACGACGGAGTTAAGTCCTTCGGCAAACCCGTGCCCTGGGTTAGCTAATGGGGTGACCTTTGACCCGGCCAGGTCTGGGACCCCCTTCAACAAAGGGGTTTGTTTGACCAGAGGGAGACGCCTAATGATGGATTTGGCGATTCCTGTTTGCCCACCCCACGGTTTTTCGAAGGGGGGGTCCCTTCGCCACCACCCTGTTTGCTAATCTAAGACTTATTGGACTTTTATGATAATTTTGAGGGGCTCCCCAAACCATGTTCAATTTGGGCAATCTGTAGTGTCATAACTGACGAATGTCCAGTGAAAAACTTTTCTCGAATTTCTGCCATTCCATATTTAGTCATGATAACTGACATGATCCCCCTTACATGTACCCCCCACCACATGGCACCTCAGGTGCTGAATGTGGGTGTATTGAATTGAATTAACTACCGAGTGACGTTACATCTGAAGTCATCCGAACTCACAGGTAGCTTTTCAACCACTTAAATTTACTAATAGAACGAACCAAGAAGTGATGGAACTGGAGGACAGCCAATCAGAGAGATTGAGTAATGTCAGTCTCAATAATCAGTCATGGTGGTTTGGTGTGTAAGGAACTGAGCTCATCATTGCGGGCTGTTCGTGCGTTATAGTATTTGCATAAAAATTTCAAGATCAAACTCAATGATAAGTTACTCATATGGCTTTTCTACTGCCCTGTGACCCCCAATGATACTACGGTAAAAAAAACATTGTTTTAGCGGCTAACGACACTCGGAGCCCATACGAACAAAAGCGACGCTAAATGATCCATCAATCACCACCACGGTCATGATGCATGACCATGATGATGATAATAACGCACGATCATCGTTCATTCTCAATAGATTGCCATTAGACCGAAATTAATAAATAATTTATCATTGTTTTTTTTATAAATAACAATTATCAATAATCTCGCGCTAGCAATCTCCCGATGTAAATTTGTAGCTGAAATTGCGAGAAGGGACCATCTATAAATGACTTGCCTGAAATTAATATTCCGGAAGTGAGCTTTGATGAAATTCGTCAGTGGACCTTTGACCGAAGATAAGGCCGTTGTCGAACGGTGTACGCTGCTTTCGATGGGGGTAATGCCCGTCTAAAATTCAAATTTAAGAAACAAAAGACTATATTTCGTGTGAATTAAACAATGAATATGCAAGTAGTATGCAAGTTTTGGCACAAATTTATGGAAGTTTTTGAAAGTCATGAAAGTATGTGTGGTGGATTTTGTAGTATTTACCTTCTTCTGGGACACCATGTATCATTGATTAGCACACGTTTAATTAACTAGTGATTTACAATTAATTACTGAATGAATACATACTAGTAGGCTCCCTTCTCTCTGGTCTGAATAGCAACAGCAACATCACTATAATAAGAGACATCTGCTTGTTCCCCATAATGCATTGCAAATAAACAACATAGCATAACAGCATGATCCCTCTACCTCCTACTGGTCTAATCACATGAAATTTTAATATTGCTGACAATTGCTATCGATATGATTTTGAGGCGGAGCCAATGTGTAGGCAAATTTTAGCATTGATGACATCTATAATCGATGAAACTTAAAGGGGGCGCCACTGCATGAGCAAGCTTTGATCAACGGAAATTTTAACATTGCTGACAATAGTTATCGATAAAAACTTGAGGAGGAGCCACTGTGTAGGCAAATTTTAGCATTGATGACAACTATAATCGATGATACTTAAAGGGGGCGCCACCGCATTAACAATCTTAAATCACAAGTAATTTTAATATTGCTGACAATCGCTATCGATAAGATTTTGAGACGGAGCCACTGTGTAGGCAAACTTTAGCATTGATGACATCTATCATCGATAAATTCTAAAGGGGGCGCCACTGCATGAGCAAGCAGAGAGAGATCAACTGAACCAAATAGCGATCATGACAGAACATACAATTTTGTCAGAACATTGGGAAAACGCAACCTAAAATCTATTTTTTTTGTGTGGTAATAAGTAAGGCTTGAATGTGGACCAGATTTGGCATAACAATTCATGAAAAACGTTTCCCTAAAATCGTCCCACCACTACTTAACATCGATAAGAGTGGGAATAGGGTACGAGAATTGAAATCATTACATGTACAAGGTATAGCCGTTCTTTTTTTAAAATCATTGTGGAAACACTGAACGCCCCCTTGTACATGTAGTTGTAGTAACTGCACAATTTGTTTTCCCCATTTCGTCCACCAAAGAACAGATTTTTTCTGTAAATTTTTTTAATTCTAATAAAAGCAAATGCTGGGATAGCTCCTATAAAACCAGCCACGACTTCGTTATTCTGTTATCTCCTGTATTACACCTCACCACTTGGCATCAGCTGACTTTCGTCGAATACCTCAGATCAATTAATTCCCAGCGCACGTTTGCATTGCGATTGGTTGTTAAGAGGTTTGTTCACAAAACTGCATTTGCAGGAAGCGGCCCAAGCAAGTGGATTGAGGAAAAAATGTAGGCAAGTATAGGTAGTCGTCAATGACCTGATAACGAATTTTGCATCAAGTAAATGATCTTTTACTCCAGTTCTCCAGAGCTGACCAAGGTTCAGAAATAGATACAAGCCCTGACCCGGAAAAAGAGAGGATAAAACTGGAGAGGTGAGCCCATGATACAATATTAAGGATTTGCTCTAATTCCGATATACAGACATATAGTGATTCGGCCATAATTGATCTACCTGAATAAAACTTATTCTGATTTGTATGGCTTGTATTCACGATTGCAATGCACTTCACAACATAAACATGAATATAAACAAATATTTTATGAAATTGACTTTGGGATTTTTAAAATTTGAGATGGACATATGAAAATCACTGATAAAGAAACATAGTTTACCCTTTAATGTTTGTTAGGTGGTCCAGGCTTATCATTTGATGGCCGTTTACTATTCAAAGAGTGCATATTCCTGCACTGGAATTTAACCACGATGAAAGGCAATGTCCTTGGCATACACTATGTGTACGATAGTGTATCGGGTCCATCTCCTGAAAATAGGGTGATGAAATGTCAATGCTTTGCAGCATGCACCAGCACAGAGATCTGACGAACTGGAACTGACGCCTGTAATATTGTTTTAAAGACACGTAATATAAGACTACTAACTTGCAATCAAATATGTATGAAGTTGATTCTCCTCCATTTTTAGTAGCGCCGAAACTGCTTCTTGAATTTCTCAAAGTGAAAGTCGTCTGTTGCTTTCTCCTCTTCATCCCTATTTCTCGTAGTTTTCTTTTCTGAAATAGAAATTTGTATTTCAGGTTCCAAAGAACGAGGGAATAAATACAACTTCCAATTCACATTTTTTTTTCTTTAATTTCCTCACCTTCTTTCCTGAAAATCACACCACCACCTTCAGCCTCTCCAACAACAGGCACTGGCTTGATCTCTTTATGCCTTTTGGGTTTAGGTGCTTCTTCTTCGATATTAACTGCAAATTTGACAACGACATTGATGTTTTTCGAATGCTAGTAGAACAAAAAGAATGTCGAGCAAGGTGTCACCTGGTGTCTTAATTTTACTTACATCGATTATGCTGCACAAAATTGACTGCCATATTGGTGGGAACGAATTGTGAGGGGGTATCCTTCTTGTTCATTTTTTCTCGCAGCAACCTTTGCTTGGCATCTTCTGTAGCTTCTATGTTACGAATTTTAGCCCTGAAAATATCCAAATAAAGCAAATCAGCTTTCACAAGTGCTGGAGTACGGTTTTGAGAAGTAAAATAATGCCTAACTCACTCAATGCCGAGATCCACTTCAGGTATGCCAGAAAGCATTTGATTCGATAACATTTCTTCCGATTTTTTAGATGACGAAACCCTAAGATGCTCCGGAACCTCATATAATGCGTCTTCCGGGCTTTTAAAGCTTCACAATAAAAATGATTAGTCATTAGTAAAGTAGAAAATCGTCCCCAACAGTTTTTATAAATTACATTGTGCTCAACTATGCCATTTACCAGTCACCAGAACTTGTGTCCCCTTCGTTGGACTCCCTATCTTCTTTGCTGCTTAATGTGAACTTGACTTTAGTTTCCGCACTGGGCTTAGCACCCTTTCTTTTTGCAAGTTCTTCCTCAATATATTTCATCCTAAGTTCAAAGATGGTTAGGTAAATCTTAGGCACTATATTTACTACAAATAGTACCACAAACTGTTTTTGACTAACATGTCGGCATCCTCGTCCCTTCGATTCGTCTCAGCAGAGAATGCCGTCCCTATGGCTAAACCGTCAGCATCTAGCAACCTGAAAGCAGATTAATAAACAATTGTACTCCTAAAAGGATTTATTGATATCCATTGGTAACATACGCTGGTTTAGTCCAAGCTTACTTTCCACTTTTCAGAGTCTTCATATTGACTACACCACCATTTTTTAGTTTGAAAGGGTCATCCTGGAAAAACAAGCCGTAACGTTAGTCAACACATTCTTTGCATTTTCCGACTTTTCATACATTTTATCCAGTGAGCGAAAGGCGACTACTCACTCCAGACAATTCTTCCATTGCAGTTCCTTTTTTGCCAAGAGCCAATCCAACTGCACTATAATCACAAATAGACAAGTATTAGCGACACTCGTTTGTTGCATATTTTTCTTGGCATTAATCGTTGGAATGGAGAGGATTCAATAACAGTCAACCCCCCAACAGATTATCAAAACAAAATTTTGACTAAAATTTACTTTTACCTAACTCCGTGGGGTCTCTTCCTTAACTTCTGTAGCTCCTTGGTGCCTTTCAACGTCAGTCTATAAAGAAAAATATATTTTAAAGTTTAGTTGAATGCATTCGAACGTGCAGCTTTACGAGCTTTGTAATTTCGACAAGTTTTCGTATCGGCTCTTACAACAGCTGATCCTCGAGTTCTTCCTCTTCGCTGTCTGATGGCGCCTTTTGCTTCCTAATGCCGCGTTTTTTAGGTTTAAACATTATTTCCGAGGTTTTACCAGTGGCTTTTACTCTATCGTTGATTTCAGATAACTCGTTGTCCGCCATACTGTCAATGGCTCGGTGCGCCATGTGGTGCAGCTGCGCTATATACAGTAGCCTCAGTGCTAGGGTCTCCGGCTTGTGGCGCCATCTAACGTTAAGCAAGTAAGAAAATAAACAAACAATTAAAATCGCAGAATGCAGGATTAGACTTGATTATTCATTCGCTGTTTCAGGTGAATGCATTCCCTAAAACAAGAATCAATAACTTACACTGTGCAAAGAGAAAATATAGGAATAATTGGAATAATTAATACATATATGAATAATATAGGAATTAATAATGGAATAATTAATAATAATTAATATAGGAATATTTGAACCAATAATTGCATCACAAGGGGTAGGGGGTACCGAGACTCGCCTCATGAGTGTCCATGTCACGAAGAATCGCCACAAAAGATACTACTTCTTTTAAGTTCTCTACATTACTTTCGGTAAAGATGTGTTTCATTTCGTAAAATTTTCATTTCTAAAAAATTGACAGAAATAAAGTCTGACAATAATTTCGCTCTCCGTTGTTTTTGGGGATCTCAGGAAAAGCACAGTTTCCTTGTAATGCCATTCATCTCGTGATTTATCAACGTATCAAAAATTTGTAAATAATTTAGGCAAAGTGACGATGCGATGTTTTAAACTTCGATTTTCACATTGACGTCAGGTATAGAAGGCCTTGCATTTCTGAATCGGTATTGAATTTCATCATTACGTGAACTACTCCTTGACCTCTATCAGGATCAAAGATATAACATTCAAACTCAAGGAAGACGACACCACCCCAGAAATGAAAAAGATAATTTTTGGAGAAACATTACTAAAACTATTATTCGCTGACCCTCATGTGTCATAATCTAATTGATTTTTGATTTACTACTTGGGAAACAGTTACTATTACCGAATAGGCTTACTGAATATTTCTATAAAGCACACTTATGACAATTCCGTATGTAAAATAATTGGATAAACTAATTAATTAATTAAATAATTGTATATGCCCCGTTATAAATGCGCACAAATCATGTACCTTGTACAAGGTACATGTATGTTTCTACCTCAAGAATGACAAAATGGCATAGATGTCAGAAGTTGGCTTTTTAATTTTTTTTTTCATATCCTAACCTAACCTGATCTAGGTTGACAATCACAGTCTTTAGAAGTCAACTTATTCCATTCTAGCACTGCCAATCGTAGAATAGCCGAGAAGAATTGAATTCAATAACAAAATCATTTGGCTGTACTGCGGATTATGCCCTGTTCCACCATAGACGCTATGAGAAAGTGCGCTCATCCTTACTACTCGTAGACTAGATCATGAAATAATTTTTAAAGATATACACGTACAGTATATAATAGGTTAGATTATCTAAAAAAATAAAAACGCAGGATAAATTGCCTCAACAAGAGACAAGTGTCATTCCTGCAGCTGTACTATATGTATATTGAGAAGTATTTATGAAATATTGAAATACAAATATTTTGTGCGCATTCGGAGCAGGAAATAATATGTATATTACAGTATATATACATATTATTTTATAATAATATGTACTTCCCTTTTGCATGTACATGTATTTCCACTCTGTCATAAACACGAGTATACTGTAGCTATATTAAAAACCAACTACAGTGTATCAAAGTCTAAACTTGGAAACTCAAATTTTTCCGTAATTGAGAAACTGATAATTTCCGTCACATGAGAAGTACATATACATGTACAGTAAGTCAGACAATTTTTTTTCTTTTTTCCCAGTCGTCATCCAATTGGCAATTCCCGACGACCTCGATAAGTCCACGAAGATAAAATTAATAGAAATCGAATTCATCTTGCATTAATACACCGTAACTTCGTGACATCAGTAGCAAAACTAGGTAGATAAAAAGGGTGTAAGGAGGAAATTCAGAAAATGGCGTTGAATACTGACGTACAATTTGTAAACACCCGATATGGAAAACACAAAGTGAAACTACTGAACATCAGGAGAGAAGGAGGAGCTCATTACATTAAAGAAATTCAGGTAAATGTCTACAACTGTACGTACATGTAATGTATGTCAGATTATTTTTGAATCACTGTCGTATCCCGGCAGTGGTAACTTGATATACGTGTATGACATAGCAATCCTTGTGCAATTACTAAATTCAATGAGAACCCGAATACTGACATAAATAAGTATAGAACAACATAAATATAATGCACCTGCACAACTACTGTATGTAAAGTAGCCCGTGTTATGCATGAAAAACCATGGTAAAAATTGCATCATGGTACAAGTTTTTGAATGTCTTCCCTGAAAATTTCCCAAAAGAGCATTTTATAGTCTCTGAATACTGTATGTTCAGTGCGGCGGAAACGCACAGTGGGGCCATTTCAGTGAGAAAAAAAACGTTACTGCCCATTCATTTGTCCGGACGTAAACGACGGGTCTTAATATAGAAATGCCGAGCACAAAATGACGTCGTTTCGCGTCTATTTTCGGGTTATTTTAGGTCAACACAGGTCTGACGTTAAATTCGAGGAAAGACTACATTACCGGAGACAACAGCGACATCGTGGCCACCGACTCGCAAAAAAACACGATTTATGTGCTGGCCAAGCAAAATGGAGTAAGTATGACGAGCCCCGAAAGAGCACTCATTCATTCGAGTGACATTCATTCATAAAAAGACGCCCTTTCCTCGCTCGTAAAAGAGCGCCATAAACGGATTACGCCGGGGACACCCTGTATTGCATACAGGTGACCCAAAAGTAATGGCCGTGTTTCGTACAAAATTTATGGAGTTCATGTTTTACGACCGATGTTGGCTGGTAGTCCACCTTATGAAATGTTAACTATTTCCTTGTATACGATTCAGGACAAAGTAGATGAAAACTGAATGTGTCAGTTGATCGTTAGGCCTAAACCGATTATGTTTCTAACATACATTGTACATTTTCTACATGTACAAAATTCTACATTCTACATTGTACATTTTCGGTATGTTCAAAAACTTGGCATTTTTTGAAATTTCGGTGACGTCATACATTCCACAATTCTTTTTGTCATATTCCGTAAACAAAAATGGCTAGTTCTCCGAAAAAGACCAAAATTCAAAGCCATCGACAATTAATGCATATAACATTTCCGCATCTTTGAAACGGTAAGTATCCAATTCGGTTGAACGCGAATGGATTGCTCACCGTTTCAATCGAGCAAATTTCAGCTCTTTCTCAAAATGGTCCATTAGGCTCATTGAACACATCTTCCTTCTTCGATACAATTTCCTCCCGCTGTTCTTTCTATTACCCGCCGAGTATTTTTTTCTTCTTCTAATCTTAGGTTCAATGTCCAGAATCGTTCGCCTTGTTGCTATGCAGTCATTTCTTGCAGAAATACGCCCATGTCATGAAAGCCCACATTTACGTGGAAGAGCATCCTTGGAAGAGAGTAGTCAAGGTGAATTTTGTTTCAATACCCCCTTCACTAACGGCTCGTTAAAGTTAACGGGCCCATCCACCAGCCCGCCGCCGTGCATTCACAGTATAATATGACGTCAAATGTTCTTGATGGTTTGTTAACCTCAAAATCCATACGTTTGTTTGGCAGGATGGAAAGGAGCACATTCACGCCTTCATAACCAGCCCCACCAGCATCAATTATTGCGAGGTGGAGCAACCTCAAGGGGGTAAGGAGAGAAAAAAACACATTATCTTCATTTAAAGGGGGTCCCAGAACTGCGAAGAAGAATAACTGGGACTGATTTCTAGTTTTAAGCATAATAAGAAAGGATGAACTAAGTGCGAACCCATGTGTGATTCAGTCGCCTGTCCCAGCTGCTAGCATTGTTTGCCTGCCTACAGGGGCGCGGTGCAATTTGGTTAATAAATGTACTTATCGCCGCTTTGCAGGCACCCCCAAGGTAACTTCGGGGGTCAGGGGCCTGCGCTTGATCAAAACGACTCAGTCAGCTTTCGTCAATTTCGTGAAGGACGAGTTCACGTCCCTCTCGGACGCCCCTGACCGCATATTCAGCACCGAGGTCAAAGCCAAGTGGGAGTTCAACGAGCACCGAGGCTTCGATTTCTCCGATGTCAGGTATCAAATTTGCATCGGAAGACAGATTTAATGTTTAGACTCGAAATCCGTAACGACCTACGTGTCAAAAGAGAAATGCAAAAGGAGATGCGTTGGAATTCGGGCAACACGATTTATAAGCCGAGTCTAACACATCCGTATACAGGGTTCATACTAAAAATTTCCAAAGTCATTTCCCTGACTTTCCCTGACCAACCCAAGAAAATTTCCCTGACTTTTTGCAAAAAAGTGAACCGGTTTCTGCAAAAATTTTGCAAAAAAAAAAATGAAAAAAAATAAACTGGTATTTGCTAATTTTTTTTTGAAAACAAATGCAAAAAAATGATCCGATTTTTGAAAAATTTTACAACAAAAAAAAATGCAAAAAAGTGAACCGGTTATTGCAAAAATTTTGCATGAAAATTAACCAGTTTCGCAAAAAAATGGGTTTCACTGCTGACTTTCCCTGAATTGCCAACAAAAACGTGATATTCCCTGACTCTCCCTGACCAGCTTGCTCTTCCCTGACTTTCCAGGTGCGTATGAACCCTGGTATAAGTGTGCAAAATATGCGTACGATATATAGGGTGTTCCTCAGTTGCGCTTGTACCCTTTTGAGTATTGTTAGACCTCAGTATACTTAAAGTCTGCGTGTAAACGTAGTGCGTGACTCGCTATTGATGGCCAACTTCACCATCCCACAGAAACACCCCCAAAATCGTCTGCCGAAAAAAATCCAAATTAACAAAACCTTTGAAACTATGCGAATTCATCCACCCTCACCTTCACATCGGATGACGTACTCGGGCGAAACAATTTGCAGTCAAGTTTTATTAGCGCGTAAAATTCCCGGCGTTCAATTGCAAAGTTTGGCCCAGTTCCGTTCACGTCTCCGTTTATGCATAATTAACGCTTCCTACTCTTTGTTTTAACACCCTCTCAGGAAGCTCATCAAAGACATCATCATGGAGAGCTTCGCCGGACCCCCCGAAACGGGAGTTTACTCCCCCTCGGTGCAACAAACGCTGTACGTGATTCAGAGAAAAGCCATCGTGAAAATTCCGCAGGTATAATAAGCTATCCGTTCCCGTTTTCGGACGAATTATTGATATTCTCGCCAACGATCTTTCCGAAAATTGCTTTTGTCTGATGTTGCGAACGCATCTTTTCATAATGCGCCACAAATATCGATTCGCCCCCGAGTTTCCAGAAATGTTGTCAATATAATGTATATATAGCATAATACCCTCCCTAGTTCCTTATCAAATTTTTTATAGCGCATTAAAAAGCGCAGTTCATATCTATGAAGATGGCCCCCTCCTCCCACCTACACCAATAATTACAAACGATAAATAACCCAATTTTCATTAAGCCTTCATTTTTTTGCAGATTTCTTCCATCGAGCTGGAGCTTCCCAACATTCACTACTATCCCGTCGACTTCTCCAAACTGCCCGCCTTTCAGATTAAAGAAAATAACGAGGTGAGAGCGAAAGTAGGCCAGATTGCGATATCGGAGATGAGGAAAGATTTAATCTGGGTTAAATGATCGAAAAAGGGAGCAACAGCATCCTAAATAATCGAACATGTAGGTTAGATGCTATACGAAGAAATGCTAGAGTGGGCATTTTAAGGACTATTTTTAGTGCGTTTACCGTAATCGAGAACGATGTTGTATTATTCTTTAAGGGGATGCAGTTGGGGGAAACTTACGTGGCAATGTAGAGCTATACAAAAGTAAATTACATCATTCGCCATGTATGCGATACAACTTGGCCTAATTTAAACCCCTCTTATCTCTCGCGTGTTTTCATCTTTTTATGAACATCATTTCTTCCCACCTCTGCCTTCCTGACCCATCTCCCATTTAATCATTCGCTGCATCTGTTTCTCTCTTTGAATCGCAATACTGCACATGACAGATGACAGATCAGATTAATTCACAAAGTTTTAGTCAAGCTCGTTCGAAACAGATGGGATGAGCAACTTTTTACGTAAGCGTAGAAGCTTTAGAACCTTTTTTAAAGGCATTTAGGAAATTTTATTTTTCGTACAACTTAGGTGTTGTACTCATGCCAGAAAAGGGGTTATCTTTCTCCCGCATACAGTATTTGCCTATGGAAGCACTCGAATAGTTGGCCCTTCATGGTTAATCGTCAACCCCATTCTGCAAACGCGTGGGTTAAATAACTGAGCGAGTAGCATAGCCAATGAATTCTCAATGTCTGGAAGAAATTCCGCTTAATAAGAGCCGATAAGGGCCAATCTCCAAATCCATTAATCACGGAATTAACGCGCTCCGATCACCTTCAGCCGAGCGAGCCAAGTTTCGATTGCTCCAAACCCAAAATTTGCATCCATCGCTGATTTTTCGCACATTTGCTTCTCTCTTTGACGTAGGTTTTCTTGCCGTCGGACGCTCCATCCGGAAACATTTACGCCAAAGTGGAAAGACGACCCGATTCCAAGCTGTAACAACCGCCGTCAAAGGTCAGGGCGTAGGTGGGAATCCCAAATTGATAAAAGTCCCCCCGAGAGCGACATTATTACCACTCGCTTATCTCGTATTTTCTTTTCAAATTGACAGCGGACACCCACGCCACGTCCATCACACCATTAACGTGTGGTGCTCACCGATTCTGACCAACATTTTCTCCAGTTCTGCCCCGCATGTTTGCGCCTTTGGTTTGCCCCTATTTCGTCACCACATCATCGTAATGGATATATCTACTCCCAGTTCCACCAGTTCGGTAGAGTTGGCCTACATGTATACATGTACGTCTCAGTAAAAAATGTGAAATTGAAAATTGGAAATATAAATTGCTCGGCTTTCCCTCACAGCTTGTAGGTTGGCAGTGATTGCCCGCATCCGGAGGTTAGGCGAAAAAAAACACAAAACCGGAAAAACGTAAAAAGACAAATTTCTACAGCCTAGCTAGGTCACGTGTCATCCACCGAGTTGCCACGCAGTCTTTAAGATAACTTTCGTAAGATGGGTTTATAATGCCGAAAGTCTCACTGTCGGGTTCATGACTGGCTTAAATTACGTATGGAAATTAGGTGATTATAACACTAGAGAAGAATATTGGAAATATGAAGATTTTGTGCACATTTAGAGCGGGGACTATAGTCAAATCAACGAGAGAAGACAAAAATGGCCGCCGTTCAACCAATAGGATGCCATTTCCTGTTTGCGATT
>JAQFYZ010001277.1:0-25340 GCA_034695085.1 Cylindroiulus punctatus | reverse complement strand
ATGTACCGGTATGTACAAATTCTGTTCTGAAATCTAGTTTCACCAATCAAAATGCCACGGAAGCAGTGCCATTTCCAACACTCCTGGCTAACCGAAGTTGATTTCAAAGACTGGTTAACCAAAAAAAAATGACATCACTGGATTTTGCAAGTTTTGCCAAAGTGACATCCAACTGAGTAATATAGGAGTTCAAGCAATTTGAAGTCACGTGAGGTCCAAAAAACACAATCGTTGTCGAAATCCTGCCTCTCACCAAGTCGTTCACTTTTTTCCTAGAAATATATATCTTTGCAATGTAAAAATAAAAATAGAATTGAAGTGTTGATTTTTCATGGTCATGGAAAAACTCGAAAAAGTCCTGGAAAAACCAGGAAAGTCAGGGAATTTCATTCTCAAAAAAATGTGGGAACCCTGTCTTATCTCTGTCTGGAATGCTCTGATGTCATAGTTATTGTTTGACCAAATCAGTGTGTGTACATAGAAACGACTACATGTCAAACAAAATCTTCGTTCTTACATGTCTTACATGAACCTTTTTCGTGGCTCATTAAGTTTTATCTTCTCTTATACAAACATTGTACGCATGAAAGAACATCAGCTGTTCTGTATCCGCCCCTGATCGATAGCCCGAACCACTTTTAACTGTGGTGCAGTCGGTGTGGCAATGGCATTTAGTGCTTAGAGTAGCATTCTACTGCTGATTTTAATCCCTGTTGGAATGACAGTAATTATAGTAGCGAGAAGGGAAGTCGTTATTATTATGATAATTACCTTTACTATAATGTCACCCCATCATAGGATGAACATGACCGCTAGTTTTGCGGGATTCGTGAGTATTTTACCGGATCGTGAATGCTTAGGTCGAGCCATGGTTAAACAGATATCCATCTAAACGCGTAATTTCTTAGTATCACGTCAAGATTTTCAAGTTTCCATCACAGTTCACTGAAATGCCAGATGATTCCAACATGCAGAGCTCGATTACATGCCAATTTCTTTTAATAACAGAATCTCCTCGACGAAATCGAGGCCCGGCAGCCGGAAATCTCCGAGCTGAGTCGCGAGGCTGGGGAATTGGCAAAGAACGTAGCATTCGGCAGTAGCATTGCTGCCGTGAGCAGCCTTCAAGCGACGTGCCAGGAAACCGCGGATCAGTGCAAGGTTTGTGTTGACCGGATCTGCATTGTGCCACTGAACTTTTCAGAAACTTTTTCACTTTGCTCGCTTCTATTTCAGAGACTGATCGAGGTGCTGGAAGCCAATTTGAAGGAATTGCTGGATTATCAGACCGCTTTGCAAGATAACGAGAAGTGGCTGCTGCAGATGTCGTTCCAGCTCATGGCCCATAATGCACTGTACATCAACTCGTTGGCGCAGGCAGAAGAGCACCTGCGGCAGCATGAGGTGAGACCGTCTATGATTGTCTACAGACAGTCTCCTCATTGTTTCCATACTGTCCCCTCGTGGTCGCTAGACTAGCCAGATGTATTTTCACTCGACTTTTTTATGACGACCTTCTGTGGTATGTGAGATTTGCATGTGATACAAACGACGAGAGGAATTTGAACCGGAGCAGTCGTCCAATATCAGTAGTGGTCTCCAGACCTCAGGCTTTACGATGGTGCTCAAAAACTGATGTCCACCATGTAAAAAGTTGTGGAGTATAGTTTTGGATAAAATATGTTAATAACTGCTAAATGAATTGTTTGCAATGTAGACTGTCATGTTCGCTATTATATCATTGGTTTTCAACGTTGTAACTTTCGCCGTATATTTATAAAAAAAATTATAAATAGACAAAATTATTAACAAGTGCGAAATCGAACACAAGCGTGTTTAAAATTAGACAGATTGGAATGCAAGCTCGCGCTATTTCATGTTTTTGCCAAGTGTATTTATTTTTTTACAAATTACATCGAAGTTGCATGTTCAGAAACGAATTCTGATGGCGAACATCAGAACGTTAGAACATCATCACCCAACAAGGTAAACAATTTATTTTGAAGTTAAAATCGTTTTTAAAAGCCAAAAATATGTTTCTTAATTTTTAACATTGTTGACATTCGGTCGGTGTTAAATTCGTTCATAATGTGTGCAGTATTTATGTATTTTGAACCTGGAAAAATGAGAATTTGATCCTTGCTGTTACTGCTTTTGATCATAAAGTCAAGAAGGCAGGTGACATGAAATGTTAAGAGTTTGTCTAGCAACTTGACTTTTCTTGGAAAATTTGATCCGTGAACTGTTAACTTATCCAAGACTTGCATTTCTTTGCGAAGTTGATTATCGAAGAAATCGAAGCATATCGAGGCACTATCGCAGATGTGAAGGAGAAAGGCAACCGGATTGTGGAGAAGTACAATGGACATGTCAAACGGATTGAGGCGGACATCTACAAGCAAACCTCGAACATTCAGAGCAGCTACAATTCGTTGGTGGGCACCGCCCAGTTGATCAAGGTGTGATTCTGTACTGAAACATGCTTTTAACTTGTGTCATCGTGCATTACACGACTTGAGCTATTCTTTTTCTCTTTTTTGCAGAAACGACTGGACGAGTCGCTGCAAAAGTTTCAACAGTATGAGAGCGCACTCGACAGCATTCTCGCCTCGCTCGACAAACTCGACCCGGAGATTGCCAGCGAGCAGGGCGTTTCGCCGCAGAGCGTCGAAGAGGCCAAGAACCACCAGAACATCATCAGGGTAAGCGACCATAATTTAAATCGGATGCTTTCAATTTTTTCAGTTTGAGCTGTCTTGCCGTAATGCCGCTTCCAAACTTGCCCTGTTCTCAGAACATTCTCAACCAGTTGAACCTCGAAAAGCAGCGGCTGCAAGTCGCCATCCAGTGCTGCGAAGACGCAACCGCTTCCTTGAGCCGCCCCAGCAGTCCCGAAGGTGGGCCGCCGTTCGTGAGTCATGAAAAGGAGCTGCAAGTGAAGCTTAGGCTGGAAGATGGCATCGACCAGGTATGATCTGCTATTTTTGGGTTCTTAAAGCTCTTAGCTGTAGTGACGCAAATTTAATTGCAAGTTACTCGCTTTAAAAGGCTGAAAACATCCTGTCGTCAATTACACACAACGTCAATGAATGGGAGGAGTTGGAGCGTCGAAGGGAGGAAGTGAGGAAGTGGATCAAAGAGCAAGAAGCACAGCTGGTGGGCATGCGGTCGAAGCCCTATCGCTTGAGGGCTGACCTGGCTCGCGCCGATGCCAACAAGCTTCAGGTGCGTTTTTGCTAACTGTCCGATATTGCGATTCAAAAAAGAGCATAATACAGATGTTCTTGCAGCGCTAACGTAACGTTAAAAAAAAGTTGACACAGGGCATGGTCCATGCTCCAATGATGAGTGTCAAACTGGCTTTGTTATTTATCATCATGATTTGAAAACGGTATGCCTGCTGCCATTTATGTTGCAATTGTTGCACTAAATTTCAGGAAATGAAGAGCCAGGTTGAAGAGAAGAAAAATGTCATCGATGATATCGAATCGCGCCAGTCTAACTTGGCTCCAAGCTCGGAGGACCAGATCGTAAGGGAGCAGCTCACACAGCTGGAAGAATTGGTACATACATGGCGCTGTTGTTGCGATTCATAGTTTTGCTACATTCTTCACATTCCAGAAATCGTTCCTCAGGCAGTTTAAAATTCTGAACTGATAGGGTGTATTGGGGTGCAGCAAGTTAAATTGATGGTTGTTTGGTCATTTTCGGCAGCAATGCAACGCAACATTGAGCGACAAACTATTTTCAAGGTTCTCATAAAAATACGCTTTATTCAACAATTTTTCTCTTGATGCTCTAGATCGATGAGATGACTGCGGCACGACAGAAAATCCACGACCAGGTGGAGGATTATCGCGGGCTCCTGGGCAGACTACAGAGTTGGTACGATGGACTCCAGAAGCGCGTTGAAATCATGGAGCGGGGTGACGGCATCGACAACAAGCAGAAGGCAGAGCTGATAAAGGTGAGTTGCCTACTGCTCATAGACACAGTCTCGTCATAAGGTGTACCCCATAATGATTTTTTGCTCTCTTCGATCTGGAACAGGAAATGGCGGACGAGTCCGAGGCGTACAAGACCGTGGTGGAGGAGCTGCAGTCCATGTCGTCCGATGTCATTCCCGAGTTAGGTGGCTTGGACGTCCAGCAGATGGAAGAACAGATCAAGTAAGTAGGTCCGAGAATTTGCTTAGTGTCGATCAGCCGTCAGTATGATACAGAATGATTCGATGGTTAAGGACCCATTGGTCTTGGGGGGGCCGATCCCAAGATGATAAGTCCCGATGATGAATTATATAAAATTATACCTCTAAACTCCGGTTGTTGTCGGCTTCGTGTTGTAAACTTGTCATTTCAGTTTGGCAGTTTCTTTACAGAAATAAAAGTTTAAATAGATGAGCTCTATTCAGCCTTATCATTCAATCCTAAATCACTGAATTTGCAAAGAAATGTTGAAATATGGAAATCTTTCAGATCGGCTGAAAAGAAGTTTGCTGATGCTCAGAAACGTGTTTCGAGGCAGCAGCAGATGATTGAGGTCGTCGCCAAGCAATTCGACACAGTCACGCAAGAGATCATTTTGACGGAACAGTGGATCCAGGAGAAAGCCGAAGTTGTCGAACGAGAGAGGCCGCTGGGCTACAAAAGCTCAGAAGCAGAGGCCCTCATCAAGGACATCAATGTGAGTGGTTAATTTTTCCCATAATTGTTTCTTGCCTCGAAAGTAAAAGACTTATTGGCTATTTATATTTTTCAGTCTCTGCAACACGAAGCCAAGGCGAAGAGCTTCCACATCGATGGCATCCGAAAGCAGGTGCAGGACCTACTCGCAAGCCTGGACTCCTCCGAGGTGGAGCAGCTACAAGAGAATATGCAGCAGATGGATGGCAACTATAAACGCCTGTGCGACAGCCTGGCCTGCCTGATCGCCAAGCTGGACAAGGCCCTGCAAAGCAGGCTGGAGTTTGAAGCCGACCTTGAGAAGGTGCAGCACTGGCTCTCTCAGAAGATCCAGAACCTGATGAACAGCGAGACTATCCCGCTGAAGGCGGCCGAACTGGAAAAGGGCATAAGCTCATACAAGGTGAGATTGTTTTCCTTATTTTTCCCAAACGGAAGCCCGAAATCTGTGCTCATTTTTCGGGTTGAATTTTCAGAAAATCCTGGCGGAAGTAGAAGCGTTCGAAGATGCTAGCATCGGCAACCTGAAGAAGCAAGCCAACAGCTTGGGGAAAGAATGCACCGATTCCAGCCAGGTGGATCATCTCTCCGACATAATTCATGGTACAAAAATTCAGAAAAAAATGTTAATTTTATCATTAGCTGAAGTGTTTATTAACCAATTAAGAAATTAATATGTTTATTTTCCCACAACATAGATATCGACGATATGGCGATGCAGCTGAAGAATAAAATACAGGAGATCCTCGACACGATGACCACCACGCTGGCTGCCCGAAGGGAGTTCGAAGAGCAGCTCCAGAAGTGTCAGCACTGGCTGGACATCGCCGACATGGTCCTGGGGGTGGAAATTCGCACCAATTCGAGCGTCGAACTCCTGGAGAGCCAGTTGCAAAAGTACAAAGACCTGCTGGAGGAGTCTGAGGCCATCTCCGAGTCCCTGAATCAGCTTTTCGCAGAAGCTGACAAGCTCCACCAGCAAATCAACGAGGCAGAAAAGCTGATCCTCAAGGGAGAATTGAATTCTTTGAAAGCTAGGCTGAAAAGGTAAGCCATTTTCTGGATAGGCATGCACATTGTGACAGTCAGGTTTGAACGGTGTTTTTGTAAATGTGGTGGATAAACTTTTAACTGCTGATTTACTTCCCATTGCGTGCGTGTACTACGAATCTGTTCTGGGGGTGATCTGAAAACGTTGGTTGTTTAAATTAAGATCTTTGGTTTGCGCATTAAATCCTTCAATCCTATTGGGGGATCCAACACCAAGATCCCCACTTCCCCTGAAAACACTGCTATAAAGGTTAACCTCAGCACTTCTCACCATCCGCAACTTTAGAAACAATTGTATTTATTTCAACTCTACTCAATAAGTAGAGTTCATGTAAATATCGATAGTTTGCTTTACAAATATCGTAAGTCCAGTTATTCAGAAAAAATTGATTTAGACCTATCTTCTGAATCCGGCTGAATCTCAGGCAGTTAACTGCCTGAGTGGCCCTGTGGGTAAGGCACAAAGCTGTCAAACAATTGACCCCTGGTTCGATTCCCAGTAGTGGCAATTTTTCCCCCTACCACCTGGCATTTATTTGCTGACTGTAGGGTACTGAGTTGAATTGAATTGAATTGAATCAGATAGGAAATCGTTACGTTATGTCTAAACTTAGGACCTCTACAAAAAACTAGCACCGAACAGAATCGCAATTTCAATATAGGACCTACAGTATAACCACTGGTTAGTGCAATGCAGTTATGCACACACAGTACCAGTACTGTATATCCGTTTTGTAATGTATATACAATACCTCTGGTCGGAGCTCCAATATAGTATGTCCTTTCAAGGTCTAATTGTTGAATGCATGAAGTTGAAAATAACATTGTAAGTCCACATGAATCCAAACACATAATGTGAGTTTAATTTAAAACAATAAAAATTGTCAAAGTTATACATGCATATAATTAAAGTTCTCAACTGAGGCAACATTCATTGTAACAATCACGCTTTAACGTGACAAGGAAACGAAATATTTAAGATGTGATCATGAACAATAAGAAAATATGGCGTTACAATGTTCAATACAATAAACCATACATCGTAATGTTTTAAGTGTAGAAAATTACAAATAATAAAGAGCTGTTAAAAGTTATCTGCCATAGGCTTTCCCTCACAGCTCGTAAGCTGGCAGTGATTGCCTTGCGGTCAAGGGGCAGCTAAACCAGAAATTAAATTTTTGGTTAGTAATAGTTAGGTTTGGTTAGGCTAGATTGAGTCAGATCAGGTTTGGCACGCAAAAAACCCCACGAAAATCGTAAATGGATTTACAGTTACTACAGTTGACATTCTTACGTTCTAGTCAAGTAGAGTATGGTACTGGTATAGTATATCCAAACACAGTAGCACACCCTTAATGTATTTTCAATTTGTGCTTTGCAGAGCGCTGCAGTCACTCCGGGACAAGCTCGCGCTCCTCGACCGTCTGTTGGATTCGAGGAAACAGTACGAGCTGGAGGTCCAGGAAAAGCTGCGGCTGCTGAAGTTCGTCGAGGAGGAGCTGAAGTCTCTGAACAGACCCACCGGCCCAGCAGTCGACGATGCAGCGGCCCACTTGAAGAACTACCAGGACGTGTTGAAGCAGCTGACCGACGTGAAAGACGCTCTGGACCGACTGCAGCAGCTGAGTATGAGCGGCGCCGGCGACGCTGAAGCGCTGTTGGGGCAGCTACGCGACTTCCTGCAGCAGGCCGAGGCCCAGGTCAACCGGCTGCGGCAGATGGTGCAGTTGCGGCAACAGTTCCAGACGCTGGTCAACGAAATATTGCTCACGGTGACCAAGTTCACGGACGTGGTGGCGGCCATCGATGGCGCCGAGATGAACGTCACCGACAAGATCGGCAAGTACCAGGACATCTTGGGCAGCATCAGCGGCTGCGAGGCCAACCTGATGGCAGCGACGGACAAGGGCCGCAAGATCGGCGATGAGGGCACTACGGCCGACCGCAACACCGTCAACGAGCAGCTGCAGGCTCTCAAGGACCAGATAACCAACTTGAAGCGGCTTGTGGAGGAGAAGAAGGCCGAGCACGAGGTCATCGCCGAGGAGCTCAACAGGCTGGTGAAAGACCTCTACGCCAAGATTGACTGGCTGCATAGCAATGAGGCCGTTGTGAAGGCGCGGCCGCTGCTCGAAGTAGAGGTGGAGAGCCCCAAAGAGGAGCTGCAGAAGTGCAACGTGAGTTCACGCTCTCTGTGACTTTGCATTTGAGAACCACTTGACATTTGAATCTGCTAATCAGCCTTGGAACAGTCATGAATTACATTTACGTTGTCCCGAAATTCTGATTTGGTGAGGGAGTTTTTAAACGAAATCGCCAAGGTGGTAGAAACTGTTGTTCCAATCCACTTATGAACTTCGAGACAATTTAGATCAAAATTTTTGATTTTATTTTTTTGCTTTTCAACCGACGTTAAAATTCTCTTCCAAAACCAAAGGACGGTCTTAAACTTCAAGAAATTAATTAAACAATGATGATGGTGTCCATCCTAATGTGGTGGTAACTGCCGATTAAATAGGGTTGATGGACTGATCCTAGGCTACTGAGTAGATTTGCAGTAAATTGAATCAACTTGTATTTTCTCGTGCAGAATCTGGAGAAGGAGGTAACCACCAACTTAGAAGGCATCCAGTCTCTCCAGGGGAAGCTCGAGAAGGACTACGACTTTGACACCCTGCCGTCCGTCATTCAGGAACGAGTCAGCGAGGCCAAAGTTTTGCAGCTGACGCTACCCAACGAGCTGGAGGGTCTGCGCAACTACCTGACGAGCGCCCGATCTCTCCGCGAGGACTACTTCGACGTCGCTGAGAAGCTGAAGGCCTGGCTAGATGAGGCCGATGAACTGCTGAATCAGCCAGATGACGAGATCAACTTTGAGTACGTCGCTGCGGACCTTGACAGGCACAAGGTGAGACTGAAAATTTTCAGGATTGCCCTGCAGGGTCCCCTCAGACGGGGAAATCAGGAATTGTCGGGGAATTCGGAATCGACCTGGATTTGCTGCTAGGGAAATGCAAAAGCCTGATGCTGAGCAACTTGCATTAGTGTCCAGGGTTACCGTAAAGCCTAAATGGGCAACAAAAAAGTCATTTGTGTGGGCTATGACGTCACCAAATAGGAGAATATTTTAAGCAGATTTGCTAGAAGAAAGTTAAGGAGAATGCCAGATACCTTTGCGTAAGGTGCCTCAGACCATAAGCAGTAAAATGCAGAGTACCTTACATTAGCATATGTCGTATTTCTGCATTTTCAGTGTTCAGAGAAATTTGTTTCAAAACCTGTAAAAGTCAAGGATGTTGAAATTCTCGGCTCTGGGAAGTACTGATCAGCAAGTGACACCGCAATAACTGTGTCGACTTTTTATTCCATTGCAGGAGTTCTTCGAGAACGAAGAGGAGCGCACGGACCTGGTGAACCAGTTGATCAGCCTGGGCGAGAAGATCCTGCCCAGTCTCATCCCGCAGGCCAAGGAAGGGCTGATGAAGCACCAAGACAATTTGCGGAATGTAAGTGGCATAACATTTGTCCTTTAACTGCTGATGTTGATTTAATGTGCGTGTCTGCGTGAGTTTTTAATGGGTCGCTGTTAATTTCTTCATAGCGCCTCAAGAAGTGCATGGTGGCTGCCAACGCCAGACAGGCCAAGTTGGAGGGCTACCTGAAGGACTGGCACGCGTATCAGGAACTGCTCAGCAAGGCCTCCGACATCCTGTCGGCCGCTGACTTGGGCACCAAACCCGCTGTGTCACAGGCCGAGCTCCAGAATCATCTCGATGCGCTGGCTGCGCACGCCTCAAAAGTTCAGGTGAGCGACAATCCCTAGCCTATTCTTAGGTATCCTGGAGGGCAATCTTATAATGTATACTTTTTAGGCCAATCAAGCTGTGATTGACGCCTTGAATGAGGAGGCACGCAGCCTCTGCCGGCGCGCCAACGATGACAGCCGCAAGCTCGTCACCCAGCAAGTCGAGTCCATCAACGAGCGCTGGAGGAAGGTCCAGGAGAAGCTCGATGGTGAGCAGAAGTCCCTACAAGAACTACTCCACCAATGGGACGCCTTCTCGCAGCTCATCAAAACGCTGCGGGCTGCCATTGCCTCGCTGGAGCAACGTACAGAGATGGTCGACACTGCTGGTGCATCTAAGAAGCACCTGGAAGGAGCGATGACTCAATTTAAGGTATGCACACTCGAATCAAAAGGCACCGCCTGTACTGCTAGATGGCTGTACTATAGATTATGTCCTGCTCCGCCATATGTACTATGAGAAAGTGGGCTTCTCATAAGCGCTCAATGGCTGGCAGTGATTGCCTGGCGGCTGGTCATCTAAATAAATTACATGTTTATGGTTGTTTAGTTTAGTTAAGACGACCCTACTTGTACTAGACAAGCAGGGTTTTTGTGTATTTGAGGGTATTTTAAGGTAGTGTGGTTGAGGGTATTTGTGTATTTTAAATATTTGGAGCAACATCCACAAGTAATGTTATTGAGATATTTCGGAGTTTTTTCAATGACATTTGACCATGCGATGGCAATGGCCATCAGTCTGCTAAGTTTGAATTCCAAGTTGTTGGATTGTTTCAGTGGCATGTGAAATCCCATGATAGACCGCTAAGTTTCAGGTCCCGGTTTTGCTTCTTTTCCAGAATTTTCTCAACGATGCATCAGACATGAATCCTCAACTGGCTTCAATTGCCTCGATGGCCGAGGCGCTGAGAACGCATCAACAGACGCTCGCTCTGTCTGCCAGAGACTCCATTAAGAAGGATGTCGACGAGTTGAACGCTCAGCATAAAAGGTAGGAAAACATTTTCGTTGCTCTTTACAGCTAAGTCCTTAATTGATGGGCCAAATCTGTCACCTCGAGTGCTGGGTGTCGCAAATCTCAGTGAATTGTCTTTATAATTGTTACAACTGTTTTCAAATGTATTTTGGGGTTGAGGCTCAGACACCTTGTATGCCTCTTAAAATGTTTGTTGCAAACTTCCCAGTCTAAAGGCACTGTAGTTAGGCTGTGCCGGAGAAAGCTATCACCATTCCAAATCGTTGAACAGCTGATGCGGGATGTGATACGTGTATCTGTCCAACAGCAAGTACTAGTCGAGTTTGGTTGATCCAAACAATTGTTAAGAATCTTCCTTAATTGGGAGCAGGAGTTTTCCAGTTCCTGATGACGACTGGGAAGAGTTGAACCTACAACTTTATGGATGTTAAATTCCCCATGCTTATGAGAATCTCAGTAATCCTTGAAGAGTATTTTGCTCTCACTGACTGTTGAAGATCTTTGAATCTGAGTTCAATTCAATTCAGTTCAATTTAGAACCTTGCTGTCATTAAGGATTTGCTGTGTGAACGGGGGTGGGGTACGTTGGAATCCATCAATTCATGCTAAGAGCCTCCAGTCTTGATCACAATGCATCCCTTCTTGAGATGCCAAATCTCCTGTTTCTGCTGTGTGCTGCTCCAGTATGATTTTTGAACTCTTAGAATCTCTTCACCTTTGAAGAGCAGCATATGATCTTCCACTCCCATTGAAGCCTGCTGAAGGTTTCGTTGTTTCTTATCCGCGAAGAATCTTTCCTCATAATGTGCGTTGGACAATCTTGCCAATCCTGTTTATAGCAAAAATTGCTATTATAATCTTCCATTCTGATTGGTCCTTAGTCTTTTGCTCTCAGTGAGCATTGGAGATATTTGAAAGTTGTTGAAAGATGCTGAATTTCCTATGGTGGCTTCTTCGGATTCTCATTGATCAGAAAGAGCCTTGGAGATGAAGCCTTAACAAGGAGCCATGAAAGATGCTGAATCTCCCATTGTTGCTGTTGATGCTGAAATATGATTTTCGAACTCTTTTAGTAGATCTGGATCCTTTCCCTTATGAGCACAGCCTAAACGATCTTCCATTCCTTTTGAAACGTACAGAAGGTGACTGGTCTCATTCGTTCATATCCATGCTGCGTCTTTCGTCCAAATGGTCGTTGGACAATTTTGTTCCTCATGTGCAAAGCTGAAATGTCTGCCATTGATCATTCATTTTTGAATCGTCAATAAGTTTTTTCCCCCAACCATATGGATGGTTGCAGACTTTCCATTTATCTCAAGAAACCGTCCAGATTCATGCGTTCTCTTCGGTGCTAGAGAGCACTGCAGAATCTGGTGGTAAGTTTTGCTTCTGGTACATGTAACCACTGCAGCATCTGGCTGAAATGCCCTTTTCTCAGAAATTGGCATAATCTGGTTGCATCTTCCTCTTCCTCTGGAGAACAGTGCAGAATCTTCCAACCTGTTGGTAGATGGTAACTCATCCTGGCGTATTAATACATTTAAAGATTCATGCATTCTCTTCGGTGCTAGAGAGCACTGCAGAATCTGGTGGAAAGTTTTGCTTCTGGTACATGTAACCATTGCAGCATCTGGCTGAAAAGCCCTTTTCTCAGAAATTGGCTTAATCTGGTTGCATCTTCCTCTTCCTCTGGAGAACAGTGCATAATCTTCCAACCTGTTGGGAGATGGTAACTCATCCTGGCGTACTAATACGTTTGAAGTTGTTGGATCTCATCAACGCTTTCGGTTCTGATGTCCTAGCAGCATGCATGATCCCTCCTTCAGCTCAGAGTTCTTGTCGAATCTTACTGATGCTGAAGCTACCACGTTGCCGAACTGCTTCCAACCCGTTGTGTCGAAGATCCAAGCTCGAACCCGATGGCCTGCGAGATCTGGGCACATTCTTGGCACCGGCTACCGAAATATCAAATGAAGTTGGCAGCTCCCGAACAACTGTCAGGACTAACGCTAAAAAAGGGAGTGATGAAAACCACCCAGAAGTGGATTAATAAGGCCTGCTAACCTCGGACGGCTATAAATGAATGGAAAAACAAGTGGGTCACGGTGCCAGTGAGTGAAGAACAATTTTCTAATTTTAAGGCCCGTGAATTTTCAGCGTGAAAAATGAGATAACCTGCATATGGTGTGATAAGGAGAACCCCCAAACCCCCCTTGCATACGCCCTGGACACTCAGTGCTGCACATGCACGTACAGATGACATGTTGAATGTCCTCAGACCCACTCTAACCAACAGTGCTGGGATATATCCCTCCGTGTCATGAGTCGTCTCTGTCACTATCATTGCAATGAAAGGCATGCATAAGCGCAATATTACAACTGTCCACCATAATACTGTAGTATTTCTACATTACTGCAATGCAGTTATAATGCACTTTAAGGTAGAAAAGCTGCCATAGTTTTAAATATTTTGCAATATTCCGTGTAAAATTGCAGAATGAATGCAGTTTTACTGCAGAATACATTTGAATATATTGCACTTTTTTCACAGGATATTTTCTGCTGGGACGTACAGCATGCAAACTTCACTTTTGTATATAATGCTAAATTTGAAATTGAACATCACCGATGCTGGTTAAAATATATTCTAAGACCGTTTAAAGCGTCAAAGAATAGGGAAATCAAGATCAGTAGTGAAGTTTGGAAAAAAAGAACACCTAGGGCGTCCAGGACGACCCATGCTTATACATGGACCCTATGGTGTTTACAATTCGTGTAACCCATGTTACACTTCATGTTTTGAGTGATAGCTTACCTCGTACATTTTTTTGTTCTGCACATGTTCAAGCATCAAAAATGAGTGTTTATATAAAAAAACGCAAAAATAACGAAAATAAATCCAGAATTTGTTTTCGTTATATTTGCAAGTTTTTTTGTAATGGCGCGAAAATAAGCGCGGCCCATTCGAAAGGTAAGCAACCTGTAATACGTGTTTGTTCAGAATTCAAGCAGGCTGGAGACCCGGATTATGGTTTTCGTGGCTTACCAGTCAACTTAGGCTAATGCCGGGATTTTTCCCCTAGAAGTCCAACCTCTTCTAAATAAATGTAGTTCTTCAAATTGTATTTCTGAAGAGGGTTGTCCAGCAGAAAATGTCCTATGGACTGTATATTCAAATACATTCTTCCGTAAAACTGCATTCATTCTGCAATTTTACACGGAATATGTTTTTTGCCACATTATGGAACAAAATATGGCAGTTTATCTGTCATCAAAGTGCATTATAATTGCATTACAGTAATGTAGAAATACTGCAGTATTTGACAACTTGCTGCCATTTTATGACAGTTGTTCTGCACTTTTTCTGCCATAAATGGCACATTTTTTTGGTTGGATGGTGAAAAAATGGCGCACTTCATTCGAATATTAGGCTCGAAATTCTTTTGCTGTATAGGTTCATCCGATAAGTGCGTCATCCACCAAACGTGCTCCCGATGCAATTACACGAGCAAAACAAACAATTGACCCCGGCGGGTCCGCTTCTCCCCGCCCCAAAGACGGCGTGGGCGCCCCCGACGCCTCCGCACCTCCGCGCCGCAGTGATTTACGACTGCGACGTGACGCCACCGCTATTCTGGTACATGAGCGAACATTCGAGTTTAGAGAGCGACACGAGAGGGTTTGTTTTTGCTGGATGGCTGGAGGTACGTAGGCGACCACGGGCATGGGATGTTTTTTACCGGCTTCGACTGCATGGTCAGCCGGAGGGTCGGGGCTTCTTGTGCCGAGCGTGGAAAGTCACAGCCACAGGTGACCATTGCATATATGCAGTAAGTCATCCACGAAGTCGGAGACGGTCACTGCATGTTGTTTGCTCGCAGGCTTGGGCGTGTTGCGTATGGGATGGGAGAACCTCCGGGGATGGTTTCATAGGCCGGAAATCACATAGTCATCAATTTCGGATTTATGTGAAACGAGCCGCAGCCCATCCTATAAAGAAAAGCGCCTAAACCTGCATGGAAACGTGGTGCCGGTATGTCATAATGTCAGTGTCAGATATTGACAGTAATATTGTCGGCTTCCACGCATACTGGCTCTGCTGGCAGTTGTGATGGATTTATATTCAAGTCTGATTACTGCAGGCGATTGTCTGAATCTTGGACATTGTGAATTCCAGTACTGTTAGATTGGGCTCCCCATTCTGTTTACTAACCATTTGAAGAATTTTTGGATAGGTTTCTGTCAGTTTTAAAATATTGACAGTAGCATTGCCTGTGTTAGGTTATGTTCGCACCCAGCTCGACCAATAATGCTGTCAATTTCAACAAATACTTGCAGTAATACTGATCGCTTAAGGGCCGGGCCAATATATGCTAATGGATGACACTCGATAACTGACTCAATATCGAAGTACAGTGTATTAATTAACGGAGCACTGACCATGTAGGGTGGACATAACCGATGCATTCCATGATCTTGCCATTTTCATTGCAATGATCGAGATTACCCTCATACGAATTAATACATGTATATAGGGTGAGTCAAAAATATGTAACCACTTACATTAGTTATGGGATATGATATTGATACTTTCTATTATCCATTCAATACAATAACATGAATGGTGATTAATTTGTTACTAATTATTATAACATCCTTTTTCTTAGTACAGTAGCTGACATCTTTTTGACTCGCCCTGTACATGAGTACAATGTTCATTGTAAAGCTGCCGACGTGCTCGGTACCAAGCCGTGGTCACCACAATGGCTTACAACCGTGGATTCATTCATTATTTGATTTATTTCAGTCGCAAACTTGCGAATTTCAAGTACTTTTTCAGCGTCTGGCATTCCTCGACGAGCGGTTGTCCCATTTTCAAAAATGCTCGCAACCAGGCCAGCCTTGTAGGCGAAGGTGCAGAAATATTCGGGGAAGAAATTTGGATGAACGAGGAAGGCTGTTCGTGACGTCATTATGACATCAGCTGTCGTTTCGATTTCGCCAGGGATGCCTTCCAGGGGGCAGCACAAATGTCCGTTTCTTAAGGTGCAACCTACTCCTACAGTCCTACGTGAATGCTTCGCTAGTGGGACTGCATGTAGGAGATGTAAAGATGACGCCTTCGTCACTTTGCTGTTACGCAACTTCATCGTTGTGACGACACTCAACTTTGCGACAAAGCAGTTTTCGTTTTGAGAATTATTGAAAATTTGGCAATAGCCTGACAACTGGACTTCGCTCACACCTACACAAGTGCCGGCCGCAAGTGCGTGGATGTGACTGTGAATCTTGGAACATGCGGAAGGTCATCAGAGGTCTTGTTGTGTATGAGCGCCTGTCAAATCTGGTTTTGAGTGTCTGCCTTCTGTCTGTGCGATTGCACTGAAGAAGCACGAGGAAAGCCAGACTCGGAATTGGGGACAGCTCGGTCAAACCTGTTTGGGCCATATTTATGTGCCAAAAAGCCCGGCTTCGTTGTATACGCAAACATTTGCATATTGAGAAGCGCAGAACCGGCTTTCGTTTACTGATTATTCTTTCTGAGAGGTAGCTAGGGGTGGCTCACACTAACGTCTAAAGACTATTCGGTCCACTCTTGGATGTACTGACAATGTTGGTGTTAGGAAACGAATGTGAGCGAAGTTGGACGAATTTTAGTACATGTAACTTGGAAAGGTTATTTATGTCTTGCATGGTCTGGGCCAAGATTCTGATTGTGGCATGATGATGTCCAAACAGCAACGTTTGGACAAGGTTCTTCGCGGTACAGGAACGTTTGGGCAAGATTTTCTATAAAGCAGAAGTGTTTCGACAAAATTCTATATTATTCAGGAAAGTTTAGGCAAAATTCTGTATGGTACAGGAAAGTTTCGGGCAACATGGTTTTTGGTATAGGAATGTTTGTGCAGGGTTCCTTAAATGTACTTTTACATGAAAGTTTGGCAAGTTTGTTTATTTTACATTAAAATTCATGAAAGATTCTCTAATAAACATGCAGTTCTCACAAGTTTGGGAAAAAATCTTTATTATATAGGATATATAAGGGAATATTTGTCCATTGTAAATGAAAGTGAGCAAAATTCTTTATGGCGCAGGAAAGTTTCGGCAATATTTACTACATGCATTTTATATGACAGTTAGATAAGTTTCTCTATTTTGCATGAAAATTCGGGCAGGATTCTCTATGGTATGGAACATTCTGGTCAGGTTCTCTATTGTTGTACAAGCAATTTAAGTTTGATCAATACTCTACTTGGCACAGAGGACTTACGGGCAAGATTTTCTATGATACAAGGAAGTTTCGGGCAAGATTCTTCTCTATCAGGAATTCCGTATGGTCCAGGAAAGTTGTGGTTAGATTCTGATTGGGTATCAGGTCAGGGAACTTTTGATTTGAATGGTTTAGAAGTCTGGAATATAGGGGAAAGAGTCTAGGATTCTATGGATAGTGACATTTGGGGTCAGATTCTTGAGTGCATGATAAGGACAAGATTATTTTTGGTTGTGCTATGTGGTGTGTGATTGAGGCGAGATTGTGTCCCTGAGGAAGTGGTACATGATGTCCGAAAAGTCGGTCTTGCGAGGTCCTCATACATGTAGATATGCTGAAGGGCTTTCAGAAAGGACCTACGGGGGCAAAATTGGGGAATTAAGGTGCCTCGACCCACGCCAGGGTCGAGGTTACGATACCACGGCCTGATTTCCGGCTGGAAGGGAAGGAACGTGGCGGTTAATCACGGGGCTATTTTCTGTCGAATTCTTGGCGAGTCTTCAAGAGGCGGCGCGCATTCCCTGGGCCGAGGTGCCGGAAGTGGCCCGTTTTAGGCGTCGGCCAAGGCCTCGTTCCCCATCTTCGCACTCTCTCATTCAAGACTGCTCTTCTTTTTTATTTCTCCCTTTCTTCCTCCTCCCTCTACAGGCTGTGCGACTCCTTAGAAAGCAAGCTCAGGTGGGCCCAGGACGAACTCACCCACTTGGAGAACCTCGAGGCTGAGATCTCGGCCCTGCAAATTGCCCTGCAGAACATGCAGGCGGACATCGACAATCTGGACGTCTACGACCCGGACGAGGAGACCGTAGAGTCCACATTGAAGGTAACAGTCGTGACACTTGACCAATTCAGTTCTTATCTGTACCCTCTTTCAGCAAGGATGTGCTTATTAGAGACCCACCCATTGTAACACTGTTACCCTTTGCAAATCATCCACCTCCAATGTTACATGACACATTTGTACAACTCATTCAATCACATACAACGCAAGGACAAAGACCTTGACACCCTTGACACCCACCCCCTGGTGCGTTATGTAACAGCGGTATTTATAATGCAAAGCTCTAGGTGACCACCTGATTTGGATGGACACAACGACAACCTCGCCAAACTAAAGGATTGTCTTGGTGTTTAGCCTTGAATTGTATATGTTATTGAATGAGTTGTAAAAACATGCTATGTAATACTGGGGATGTGTGGTTTTCTAAAAAGGGCATTGGAACCAAATAATTTGGGCATCCTTTTGAAGGGCCTTCCAATATCGGATGACATGCAAAAGTTAGGACAGGTGGTAGGAACCTGGTGGCAATAGGGTCACCTCGAAGGCTGCTTTGTGTCTAGGGTGAGCACACAGCCCTACCATCATTACACAACTTAATTTCAGAAAAAGTGTTACTTTCACACCATATTTTGGAAAAGGTGAAAATAACTCCACTAACTTTTTATTTCCTGTATTTGGTTCGCAGGGATTACCAGCATACAGCGATATAATCGCAAAATTGGGGAATGGCTTCTAATGTACATGTACTTATGGAAACCCTCAAGGTTTCCAATGGCCATTACTGTGCCGAAATCACCAGTCAGTGTCAAGCGCAATTTGTAAGGAAAGTACTGACGGCAAACAACCTGCGGTGGTTTTCTACAGTGTAGAAATATCTTTGGAATCGATTTTGTTTTCAAAGTGCGCTGTTTGGTGGTTCGGTTTCACAATAAACTGTATCAGTAAATACAGTTTACCGATACATGCTGGCCTGCTCCGTGAACCAAACACGTGGAATGAAGAACTAGTTCTATATAACGTCTTCCAAAATGTGGGCCTTGTGACTAACAGTGACTAACAAATGCGCCGAAATCTTAAATGCGAAATATGATGAAAATATGCGATGAAAATCATTCCAAAGCTGTTCTCGTCCTAAACGTAGGCGGGCTCAGCATGGTATAAATCGTTCTTGGCTTAACAAAAATCCATCGTAAAAATCACGTCTGGGCAAGTTGAAACTTGTCTCTTGCAAACGACGAAGTCTCACTTTTCATCCCCTTAATTGTTGCGCGTGGTACCTGCCAACCTTCGGATGACAACAGTGTGACGCCACTGTTTTGGCGCAACCTCCCAAATAAAAGTCAACAGAGGATCTGCTGGCACCAGGGCCCTCGTCAGCATTTTTCTTAATGTTTGCCTCTTGAGGCCCCAGAGTAAACAAAAATGGTGACTCAAAATGCGCTTGGCGAGGGCGGCTGTTTATGTTATAAACAGCCGTAAAACGGGTTGAGACCACGTGACTCCCGGATCTGAGACTTGATCTGGAACTTTATTTGTATTCGATCATAAAGAATGAGTAAAAAGGGGCGTTCTAGTATTATGTCAGCATCTTGGAGGAGGCGGTTTACCAAACGATGTCATGATATTATTTATAACAATTTGGAGTTAAAAACCCTCATTTGTCATCCATAATTATTCTAATACAAGATTCTTTCCACAAAGTAAACAACCACAAAGTGTTGGTGAAGGTGTGTGAAAATGATGACGAAAGGAGATCTAAAAATTACTGCTTCGTGACATCATTCTTCTACGTCCCCCAAGGACAATTCGTTAGCTTTTCATCCGAGAACAGCGACGAAAACATCATTGGATTGATTTTCTATTTAGACTATTTTTAGTTTGTTTTCAGCTAGCACTTTTCGCCAGATGCGTTGTTCAATGCTGTTTTCGATGCAGGGCGATCAGTGGGCCTCGTAATGCTACTGCTGGTTTTAAAACGAAATTTAACATATACAGTATGGAAGCTGTGACTTTTGCATATTGACCCAGTTTCGGGTTGTTCAATGATTATGTCATAATCTTTGGGGGAATGGGGAGGGGGTCGGTCGAATGCAGACACTTCAAATCTTGCGATCCCAATTACACCCACTTAGGCAATTTTGAGCACTTCAGAACTTTGCATACATGTTCGTTCCTGGTGACAATACTTCTTTCCAGGCATTTCATCAACGTTCTTTTTCGATATATTATTTATTATTTTTTAATTGAAAGTTGGCGTTAACTGCACGTTAATCCACCACTTGTCAATCAGTTTTGCAAAAAAATAAAAAGAAAAAGTAAAAAAAAACACCATTCATCACCATTGCCTGTTATGTTGTGTTTCAGGTCTTGATACCATCAAATACCAATTTGTTGGTTCCTAAAAAAGCCATAGAAATTTTTAAAAATGATATAAGATCCCAAATCCTATAGGAATTGTTCTAAACCCTCTAGGTTCTTGTGGTATTTGATGGTACGATGTACCGAAACACCACATAGACAGTAACAGTAGCCACCAACATCATTATACTATGTGATGAAAAACGGTGGGGTTGGGTTGACAATGATGACATATTGTAACACAAGTGGAGGATATCCAAATCACGATCTCGTGATGACGTAATACTTGAACGATCCCTTTTTGGTGTTGACGACTGTGCAGAGGTCGATGCGGAGTATTTCTCAGTCTCAGATGTCATGAGCCTTTGTTTCCTGCTAATGTCACTCGCCCTGTCCTTCTCAGCCACAGCCCGAAGTCCACGCGCTCTGTCGTAAACAGAATCTCGTTGCACGCTGATTCGAATTTTGCAAATATAGCCTTCGACTTAAAGGATCTTGCTTGAGGGGGTTCCCCGGCGAGGATGCCCTTGGGTCAAGGCTTCTGGACGCGTGGGGGCGAGCAACGTGGGCGTTGAACCGTGGGCTGCACGCTGATTATGCAGTCTGGTGACTGTGCAATATTACACAATCACTTCCTACTAACATACCGACCCAGTACGGTTTTAACTGCAGTCCCTTAGTTTGAGCTTAGGAGATGACGAAGACGGTTCTGCCGTTTGTCTGGTACAGGAATTCCTGGTGAATTGCAGGAGCCAACACGATGTACTCGGAAGAGACATACCGAGGACGAACCGTAAGTGTCTTTGCTAGGCTGTGGTGATTGTCAGTGATGAGTGTCAGTATGCGATAGTATTACGTTTTCCAACCAGGTTGCTTGCGTGCAACTTTTAGCTGGTGTGAGGGTTTGGTAGCGGTCTTGAAGCCGAACTCTTAACCTTCCTTGGAGGCTGCTTTCCAAGAGTTCTGTTTAATTCTCGGCTTTCTTCCCATTGCAGCAAATGAAGGCACACGTGACAAAGCTGGACCAGCAGGTGTCCACGCTGGGCGCCGGCGAACAGTCGCGCTACAAAGGAGCTGGACAGTCCGTGCCCGCAGAAGCCGGGCAGCAGATCTCTGCGCTGGAGCTGCTGTCGGAGTCGGTGGTGGCGGCCATGGACGACAAGGAGCGGGAGATGAAGCGGGCCCGGACCATCCGCTACGACTTCACCAGCGACGTGGAGTTCGTGCAGTCGTGGCTGCAGCAGGCCGAGTCCAAGGTGCTGGACAAGACGGAGCGGCCCGAGAACCTCCGGCATCACATCCAGGTAGGATCCGAACCCCGCCCGGCGAGTTCCCAGTAGACACACTCAGCAACCGGCTTGCTTTTTTCAGAGGATCCTTGCTGACTGGGACAGCATCGAGGACCGGCTCAGCAAGGCCAGGCGCGACGGACAGACCCTCGCCGAGAGCACGCAAAATTCCGACGAGCAACTCCTCATCAAGAACACCATCGCCTCACTGGCGGACCAGATGTCGCAGGTGAAGTCGGTGATCGAGGAGAGGCGAGAGCAGATCGCCCTGGCCATGGAGTCATGGCAGCTCTTCCTGCAGGCGCACGAGGCCCTCCGAGCCTGGCTCGACAAGACCAGGAAATTCCTGGCCGCCCCGCTCAGCTATCCGAACCTGGCGTCAACCAAGCAAAAGCACGCCGAGTATCAAGTAAGGACCCTCCGGAGCTTATTTCCTGCCTTGAGCTCGGGAGTCGGTCTTGGATCTGATGATTTTCTCTTTCTTGTCCAGGGAGTGCAGAAGGAGTGCCTCAACTCCCAAAAGTACGTCACGGAGATGATCAAGGAGCTGGAGAGGATCATGCAAGCGTGCCACTCGGGCGACCTGCCCAAGATGCTTTCCGACATCGAGCAGGAGAAGGTGGACGTGGAATCAGAGGTCCAGCAGAGGACGGCACTCCTCGGAGAGCTCACCGAGGAGTGGGAGCAGTGCGACAAGAAGGTCAAGGAGGTCGCGACCTGGCTGGAAAAGGCCAAGCCGAGCATCGAGTCCCCGCATGGCAAGAAAAAGTCACTGAGGGATCAACTCGGCCTGCGAGAGGTATTGCTCGTTTAGAATTCGTCTCCAGAAGCAGAATTTTTTTGGTTCAGCTCTCACTCTTCAGTTGAGTTTTTTAAATGCAATGTATGTGTCAAATGAGGAAATTGCAAGTCTTTCCCTCATGGCTCGTAAGCTATCAGTGATTGCCGGACTGTTAGGGGCAGCTAAAGCAGAAAGTTGTTTTTGGGATATATTTGTTAGTTCTGGTTAGGTTTGGTCAGGTTTGGTTCTACTGTATTAACGCAAAGCCATTTGATCTGGTCTCGTGTGAAAACAGCATTAGGTGCAACTACTAAAACGATACTAAAACTAAAACTAAACCGATTTTGCATAGGTTTGGAGCAAGGACAGCTTTTGGTTACTTCCGTATTAGCTAACCACTTATCGTTTTCTCACAGAAAATGCTCGCAGACATTGCCATCCAGAAGGCCAAGATCTCCATGTCCATGGAGAAGCTGGCCGTCCACCTAAAGGGCACGCCCATCGAGGACAACCAGGTCATCATGAAGGGGCGGGGCCTGTTGACCGAGCTGGCCTCCCTGCAGGCCATCGTGTCCGAGCAGGTGAAGACGCTGGAGATCTCCGTCATGCAACTGGAGCACTATCAACAGGTGAGCCGAGGACTGACCAACCTCAAAGCGGGGATCGTCCGTTCAACGTGTTCATGTCCCATCTTTTTGCGGTTTTCAGGAGATCCAGCGACTAAAGAGCCACATAGCACAGGCTGAACAGCAGCTGCGCATCGTCTCTAGCCCGGCCTTCAGTCCGCGTGATCCCAAGCGACAGTTGGAGGAACAACACGTGAGTTACCACACTTTCCGTTTTTTTTGGCTTGTTCAGTGTTTCGTGTAGTGTTGAGCCTCCGTATCAATGTGCCAAGTTAAAACTCGACACACATGCCAAAATATATGTAACTCGGTGAGCGCGCGCTCTCATCGCTGTGAATTGTCGAACTGACTTCTAGTACCATCTTGTTCTCGTTTTCCAAGTTGGCTTCTTTCGCAGTTCACTGGGTCCCATTAATCGGTTTTCAGCAGCCCCTCTGCGACGGATTTTCGAGATGCTCCTGACTTTTCAGAGTTTTTCTGTTAAGCTGGCGCGCAGTCGTCGCTTACAATGGGTCTGCCAAACTTTCAAAAAGGATAACTTATGCGGGCTCTCCCATACCTGGAAATCCTTAAATTGTCAGGGAGATCGGAGAGGCCCGGACAAGTCAGGGAAAATGGATTTGCTTTGTAAAAGTCAGGGAAATTTTTAGAAAAGTCAATGATATATATTACATAGCTAATTATTGGCTAACACGAAAATCGGGATGTCAAGCAGTTCTGTTGAATGTTGTACATTCGTAAATCAATCTAATATGACCAACGAAATTATAATCAACAATGTAGGTCCCATCTACTTTGAATCGAAATTTCTTTTGGCTAACTGTCTTCAACTCACAGACGATATGTGGTGACACCATGGTGGTGTCATGTAAAACAATGAATCAAAAATGTTATTCCAATTATTGTGATGGGGTCCAGCACAGTATTTTCAAGACCCAAACTTTATTCCATGAAGATAGCCCTTGGTTTCTCTGAAAAGTCAGGAGGGTCCTTGGTAATGGGTTCTCGAGCATCCGGCACTAAACCCGGAGATGGCTTCGCTAAACCCAAAGGGAAACACTGGGGAGAATTCCATGACCCCTCGCAGTAATCACGTTGATTTTTTTGCGGTGCCTCCCGCACCCCCGCAGGCTTGCCACGAAAAAGTGCGCCAGATCCAGGATAAGATCGCGGCCGTCAGCGAGCGAATCAAGGGTATTATCCAGCGAGGGACGCCCGACCCCGACCCCCTGTACTCTTAGCGGCGCCGCCAGGGGGCCACGGTGTACATATCGCTTTCAGGACCGCGCGCGCAAACACTCACGCACACCGCATACACACACTCCAAACCCCATTCCCAAACCTTCATAAGTGTCGTAGTCTGGCCCCGAAGCCGCACTGAAATTGCAACTGGTTCGCATCTCGCCCATCTTTCTTGGCATTGTTCATTCCTTGTTCGTTGTAGCAATCCAGAGATCCTTCCCGGCTGGCTAAAATTCAGTTCACTCGGTACCATACTATCGGTAAGTGCATTCCGTATGATGGGGATGTAATCCATTGCATGTCTTGAAGACCGATAGTACGGATCCGAACAGGCTCGGAATTCCTCGAACATAAAAAATGGTGCAATTTCAGTGCGGTACCTCACCCACGTGTGTCTCCCCTCGTACCCCCACCCTTCTCTCGTGCCCAAAATATTCACTTTCCGGTGACTGTCCAAAACAGGGCCTCCACGTACAGCACATCACGCAGAGCCGGGAGCGCATCGGCCAGCTCGCCGCCCAGGCCAGGGCCGTCGAAGGGCGCCAGCTGCGCAGCCTCTATCCCGGCTCACCGTCCGAAGACGCTGTCGCCTCGCGCCTGTCCTACGCCGACGTGGTGCTGCTCGGACAGTCACCGGCGGCGCACGAGGAGCCCGGATGCTCTGACGACGCCGAGGAGCCCGGCGAAGACTACCAGCAACGCCACGGCAGCAACAACGACAAACGCCAAAAGCTAACCTCTCCACGTCACGAAGTCGCCAACGACCAACGCCTAAAGCAAACCTCTCCACACCACGAAGAAGTCGCCAACGACCCCACGAACCCCCGCGAGGACAGGCCGCATGCCTCCAGGCCTGCCGGCGCCATCCGCTGCGAGAAGCCCACCTTCACCTTCTCCAGGGCCAAGAGCCCACGGCCGGCCCGGAAGCCGGTGGAGCCGCCGGGCCTCGCAGCGCCCTCGCTGTCCAAGCCGTCGTACGCCGATGTGCTCTCCGGCCGCATCAGCCCCATCCTGGAGGTGACCAGCCGAGAGAGCACCCCGCGACCGCTGGAGGATCCCCCGGCCTTCCTACCAGAAGCCAGGTGGGAAGCCGAACAGAAAGGAGATGCCTTCCTAACGGATGCCATTCAGGAGGAGGAAGGCAGCGATGATGTTTTTTACGACGAAATGGAAGATTCCACCTGCGCAGCAGATGACGAAGGCGCCCAGGACGCCAGGAATAGCTCCTACGTGGGCGGCAGCGGCACGCCCTGCGCTCGTGCCAAAAGCGCAGTCGATGCCGAGAGCCGGGCCGTGATCGTTGTCGCGCCAGTCATGGAGCAGTCCTCCGCTGAAAGTGATGCCTGCCCCGCCGACCAACCGGTGATTAGGTCGGCGGTGACAGTCCGCGTAACCTCGGAGGATGAGGGCGCCTCACAGGGACCAGGTTACTTTTCAGACGTTGCACCCTTGTACTCCACCGACCAACCAGGCAGTGAG